>OY390739.1:31737275-31804775 GCA_959613385.1 Geotrupes spiniger
TGTGTAGGTGCATCTACAGTTTTGAATTTCATGCTTTATTTTATTTTATTTATTAAAAAATCAGTTACACCAACGCATATGTATGACGATTAATATTTATTTTCAACAAAATATTCATTTAACTTTATTAACAAATACACGCATTGAAACACTTCTACCGCACTTGGCCAAGGCCACCCAACACAATCCTTATTGCACTTATTGCGTAAAATATCTATTTATTAATGTTCTTCCCGCTTGCATTCCTTCCACGTTGTTATTAACGCGCTGGTGTAAATTTCACTCGTTATTTTCTGGCACTTTCATGGGAATATTTTCCAGCCTACCCTCCACACAAATGTTATGAAGCACAGCACATGCTATCACGATTGCACCACATTTTTCAGGATTGTATCGTAACACCCTTTCTCCCATAATACACCTGAATCTTGATTTTAAAACTCCGTTACATCGCTCTATACAATTACGAGCACTTGCATGATGCTTGTTGTAACGTTCTTCAGGTGATCCAACTGCAGCATTTTGGACTGGAGTCATAAAAGCCAAGGTTGTTGTGGATATCCAGAATCTCCCAATAACCATGTTGTGGTTTCTCCATGTCTGAAATGTTCCTCCTCTAATGCAACCTTCACATCTGAGTGTCTCCATATGAAAGAGTCAAGTGTAGCCCCCGCATACGGAGAGTTAATATTTAATATTCGCAAATTGTAATCACAAATCTAAAATGAAAAAACCTTTAAAAATTCTGCAAACGAAAAGTACTATTATAACTTACTATTTGAACATTTTTGGAATGATAACCCTTACGATTTACGTAATTATGTTCTTCGTCTTTAGGTGCTATTATAGCAAGGTGGGTACAGTCAATAGCACCTATCGCTCCCGGAAACCTATTTTTTTCCATAAACGTCGTCTTAATGTGCATTTTCTGTGCATTTGTTGTTGGAAATTTTATCCAAATATCAGCCAAGCGTTCAAGAATCAACATAGTAACTTCTTGAACACATTTACTTACAGTGTTCTGGGCCATCGATGACGAATAACTTTGTCCAAGTATACGTTGGTAGGATCCCGAGGCAAAAAACAGTAGAGCAGTAAACATTCTAAGTTTAGGTTCCACAGCTCGAGGATACGTGGAAATGTGCATATGTGGGAGCAGGGCATCTAATAACTGGTTCATCGTTTCCTTATTTAATCTATACAGATTTATGAAATGTTCCTCACTTAATGTAAATGCATCACTATCACTTCGCATTAAGTGACGTTCTACATTAAATCGAAGTATCTGTTCTCGTCATACCTACTTGTGCTGGGAGCATCTGAAAGGGCATATATTAGTAATTTTAAATAAAGTTTATCACAGCGTATTACCTTTTAGATCTAGGAATATACCAACTGAAATACTAATAAAAGTGAGAAACTCGTGTATGGTAAAGGATAATTTGTTAATATTATCAAACAGGTGTATTAACATAAACATTGTAGAAAACGATCCATCGTGATGCCGATGAAGTATAGAATAGAAATATTTTCGTGAAGTCACACGCGTAGAATTCTATTTATCGTGATCCCTAGACTGATGCCATCTGCGAACGGTCGCCGTTTTGGTGCCAACGTCAAAAAGTAACTAGCCCCAGCCGACATCGGGCGCCCTCTTGTGGGCGAAAATCGAATTACACCAGAAGTATTAATGGCGCCATCTTACGGACGGACTGCACAGCGGTCGGTAATAACGATTGCTTTCCCAAAGGTGTGTCTACCGGATGCTTTCCATGAAAGTCCCCCAGATGGCGCTATTTCGAAACGACAGTTGGCATTATTGGCAATTACTCTTGCGGGCGAAAGCTGAATTACACCGCATCTTATATCCACATTAACCACGACAAATATATTTACTTTGCAAAACAAACTGTTAATTTCAGGTAAGAAATTACGATTTCTCGTGTAAACATTACATATGCAACGATTATAAAAAAAAAGGTTTAATTGTTTTTGGAGGGCTAACGTCAACTAAGTTTGTGATTAATTTTAAAAGTTAAATTTGTTTAAATCAACACTTAATCGACATTGAGTTAAATTTGGTTTCATTTTTATATTATTACAAAATTACAAGCATTAAACTTATACGGATCATTTCTACCCACAATAGATAGACACGTCGGGGACCAAACGAAGTCATGAGTGCCCACTGAAAACAACAAATGCGACGTTTCTACATAACCCCGTCGACTGCTTGAAATATTTTGGATCACGAATGGTACTGGTCCTGGATACTAATTCCCGCCAGGTCTGCCTGTTAACATACAAGTCCGCAGCTACCAAACATCGTCGGACTGTCCCATGTTCAACGCAACACTCCCGTCGAATTCAACCGAATAAAACACAAACGGCCCTTCGTGAATGAGCGATTTGAATGCGAAACCAGAACCGACGACAAGCCTCAAATTGAAACTACGCTGTTGAATTTACACATGAAAGATGACTACGAATTTAGCTCGCGATATAATAAAGATTAGTTTGTAGTATTTGTGTTTAATTGGTAGGTCAACGGTGAAGTTATGATCAAAATTGGAATGATTAAATGTTAACGTCGTCTGCACTAGCCGACACGCCCTAGTTGGTGTACCCGTATACTTAAGTAGCGTTGTAGAGTTCCGCAATCGGCCATTTTGATACCAACGGGGTAACTATGTTACCCGTTGGTATAACTTTATCGGCACCACGGACCCTAAATTGGCATTGTACTTTTCTAGATGTGCAGGTGCATCTACAGTTTCGAATTCATGCTTTATTTTATTTTATTTATTAAATAATCAGTTACAGAAACGCATATGTATGACGATTAATATTTATTTTCAACAAAATATTCATTTAACTTTATTAACAAATACACGCATTGAAACACTTCTACCGCACTTGGCCAAGGCCACCCAACACAATCCTTATTGCACTTATTGCGTAAAATATCTATTTATTAATGTTCTTCCCGCTTGCATTCCTTCCACGTTGTTATTAACGCGCTGGTGTAAATTTCACTCGTTATTTTCTGGCACTTTCATGGGAATATTTTCCAGCCTACCCTCCACACAAATGTTATGAAGCACAGCACATGCTATCACGATTGCACCACATTTTTCAGGATTGTATCGTAACACCCTTTCTCCCATAATACACCTGAATCTTGATTTTAAAACTCCGTTACATCGCTCTATACAATTACGAGCACTTGCATGATGCTTGTTGTAACGTTCTTCAGGTGATCCAACTGCAGCATTTTGGACTGGAGTCATAAGCCAAGGTTGTTGTGGATATCCAGAATCTCCCAATAACCATGTTGTGGTTTCTCCATTTCTGAAATGTTCCTCCTCTAATGCAACCTTCACATCTGAGTGTCTCCATATGAAAGAGTCAAGTGTAGCCCCCGCATACCGAGCGTTAATATTCAATATTCGCAAATTGTAATCACAAATCTAAAATGAAAAAACCTTTAAAAATTCTGCAAACGAAAAGTACTATTATAACTTACTATTTGAACATTTTTGGAATGATAACCCTTACGATTTACGTAATTATGTTCTTCGTCTTTAGGTGCTATTATAGCAAGGTGGGTACAGTCAATAGCACCTATCGCTCCCGGAAACCTATTTTTTTCCATAAACGTCGTCTTAATGTGCATTTTCTGTGCATTTGTTGTTGGAAATTTTATCCAAATATCAGCCAAGCGTTCAAGAATCAACATAGTAACTTCTTGAACACATTTACTTACAGTGTTCTGGGCCATCGATAACGAATAACTTTGTCCAAGTATACGTTGGTAGGATCCCGAGGCAAAAAACAGTAGAGCAGTAAACATTCTAAGTTTAGGTTCCACAGCTCGAGGATACGTGGAAATGTGCATATGTGGGAGCAGGGCATCTAATAAATGGTTCATCGTTTCCTTATTTAATCTATACAGATTTATGAAATGTTCCTCACTTAATGTAAATGGATCACTATCACTTCGCATTAAGTGACGTTCTACATTAAATCGAAGTATCTGTTCTCGTCATACCTACTTGTGCTGGGAGCATCTGAAAGGGCATATATTAGTAATTTTAAATAAAGTTTATCACAGCGTATTACCTTTTAGATCTAGGAATATACCAACTGAAATACTAATAAAAGTGAGAAACTCGTGTATGGTAAAGGATAATTTGTTAATATTATCAAACAGGTGTATTAACATAACATAAACATAAACATTGTAGAAAACGATCCATCGTGATGCCGATGACGTATAGAATAGAAATATTTTCGTGACGTCACACGCGTAGAATTCTATTTATCGGGATCCCTAGACTGATGCCATCTGCGAACGGTCGCCGTTTTGGTGCCAACATCAAAAAGTAACTAGCCCCAGTCGACATCGGGCGCCCTCTTGTGGGCGAAAATCGAATTACACCAGAAGTATTAATGGCGCCATCTTACGGACGGACAGCACAGCGGTCGGTAATAACGATTGCTTTCCCAAAGGTGTGTCTACCGGATGCGTTCCATGAAAGTCCCCCAGATGGCGCTATTTCGAAACGACAACTACTTTGCCGGCGGGGTCATACGACAGTTGGCATTATTGGCAATTCCTCTTGCGGGCGAAAGCTGAATTACACCGCATCTTATATCCACATTAACCACGACAAATATATTTACTTTGCAAAACAAACTGTTAATTGCAGGTAAGGAATTACGATTTCTCGTGTAAACATTACATATGCAACGATTATAAAAAAAAAGGTTTAATTGTTTTTGGAGGGCTAACGTCAACTAAGTTTGTGATTAATTTTAAAAGTTAAATTTGTTTAAATCAACACTTAATCGACATTGAGTTAAATTTGGTTTCATTTTTATATTATTACAAAATTACAAGCATTAAACTTATACGGATCATTTCTACCCACAATAGATAGACACGTCGGGGACCAAACGAAGTCATGAGTGCCCACTGAAAACAACAAATGCGACGTTTCTACATAACCCCGTCGACTGCTTGAAATATTTTGGATCACGAATGGTACTGGTCCTGGATACTAATTCCCGCCAGGTCTGCCTGTTAACATACAAGTCCGCAGCTACCAAACATCGTCGGACTGTCCCATGTTCAACGCAACACTCCCGTCGAATTCAACCGAATAAAACACAAACGGCCCTTCGTGAATGAGCGATTTGAATGCGAAACCAGAACCGACGACAAGCCTCAAATTGAAACTACGCTGTTGAATTTACACATGAAAGATGACTACGAATTTAGCTCGCGATATAATAAAGATTAGTTTGTAGTATTTGTGTTTAATTGGTAGGTCAACGGTGAAGTTATGATCAAAATTGGAATGATTAAATGTTAACGTCGTCTGCACTAGCCGACACGCCCTAGTTGGTGTACCCGTATACTTAAGTAGCGTTGTAGAGTTCCGCAATCGGCCATTTTGATACCAACGGGGTAACTATGTTACCCGTTGGTATAACTTTATCGGCACCACGGACCCTAAATTGGCGTTGTACTTTTCTAGATGTGCAGGTGCATCTACAGTTTCGAATTCATGCTTTATTTTATTTTATTTATTAAATAATCAGTTACAGAAACGCATATATATGACGATTAATATTTATTTTCAACAAAATATTCATTTAACTTTATTAACAAATACACACATTGAAACACTTCTACCGCTCACATTTTCTGACAAATGATTTTGCAACTTTTATTGTTGGAATAGCATTATGTTTGAGATGTTTTCTCTCATCGGCCCTTTTCGACTCAAACTGGCCTCGTGCAAAATGATCCTTTGGTATTTCTTCTTAACTCGTTTCAAACTAACTTGGCCAAGGCCAAGGCCACCCAACCCAACCCTTATTGCACTTATTGCGTAAAATATCTATTTATTAATGTTCTTCGTGCTTGCATTCCTTCCACGTTGTTATTAACGCGCTGGTGTAAATTTAACTCGTTATTTTCTGGCACTTCCATGGGAATATTTTCCAGCCTACCCTCCACACAAATGTTATGAAGCACAGCACATGCTATCACGATTGCACCACATTTTTCAGGATTGTATCGTAACACCCTTTCTCCCATAATACACCTGAATCTTGATTTTAAAACTCCGTTACATCGCTCTATACAATTACGAGCACTTGCATGATGCTTGTTGTAACGTTCTTCAGGTGATCCAACTGCAGCATTTTGGACTGGAGTCATAAAAGCCAAGGTTGTTGTGGATATCCAGAATCTCCCAATAACCATGTTGTGGTTTCTCCATGTCTGAAATGTTCCTCCTCTAATGCAACCTTCACATCTGAGTGTCTCCATATGAAAGAGTCAAGTGTAGCCCCCGCATACGGAGAGTTAATATTTAATATTCGCAAATTGTAATCACAAATCTAAAATGAAAAAACCTTTAAAAATTCTGCAAACGAAAAGTACTATTATAACTTACTATTTGAACATTTTTGGAATGATAACCCTTACGATTTACGTAATTATGTTCTTCGTCTTTAGGTGCTATTATAGCAAGGTGGGTACAGTCAATAGCACCTATCGCTCCCGGAAACCTATTTTTTTCCATAAACGTCGTCTTAATGTGCATTTTCTGTGCATTTGTTGTTGGAAATTTTATCCAAATATCAGCCAAGCGTTCAAGAATCAACATAGTAACTTCTTGAACACATTTACTTACAGTGTTCTGGGCCATCGATGACGAATAACTTTGTCCAAGTATACGTTGGTAGGATCCCGAGGCAAAAAACAGTAGAGCAGTAAACATTCTAAGTTTAGGTTCCACAGCTCGAGGATACGTGGAAATGTGCATATGTGGGAGCAGGGCATCTAATAACTGGTTCATCGTTTCCTTATTTAATCTATACAGATTTATGAAATGTTCCTCACTTAATGTAAATGCATCACTATCACTTCGCATTAAGTGACGTTCTACATTAAATCGAAGTATCTGTTCTCGTCATACCTACTTGTGCTGGGAGCATCTGAAAGGGCATATATTAGTAATTTTAAATAAAGTTTATCACAGCGTATTACCTTTTAGATCTAGGAATATACCAACTGAAATACTAATAAAAGTGAGAAACTCGTGTATGGTAAAGGATAATTTGTTAATATTATCAAACAGGTGTATTAACATAAACATTGTAGAAAACGATCCATCGTGATGCCGATGAAGTATAGAATAGAAATATTTTCGTGAAGTCACACGCGTAGAATTCTATTTATCGTGATCCCTAGACTGATGCCATCTGCGAACGGTCGCCGTTTTGGTGCCAACGTCAAAAAGTAACTAGCCCCAGCCGACATCGGGCGCCCTCTTGTGGGCGAAAATCGAATTACACCAGAAGTATTAATGGCGCCATCTTACGGACGGACTGCACAGCGGTCGGTAATAACGATTGCTTTCCCAAAGGTGTGTCTACCGGATGCTTTCCATGAAAGTCCCCCAGATGGCGCTATTTCGAAACGACAGTTGGCATTATTGGCAATTACTCTTGCGGGCGAAAGCTGAATTACACCGCATCTTATATCCACATTAACCACGACAAATATATTTACTTTGCAAAACAAACTGTTAATTTCAGGTAAGAAATTACGATTTCTCGTGTAAACATTACATATGCAACGATTATAAAAAAAAAGGTTTAATTGTTTTTGGAGGGCTAACGTCAACTAAGTTTGTGATTAATTTTAAAAGTTAAATTTGTTTAAATCAACACTTAATCGACATTGAGTTAAATTTGGTTTCATTTTTATATTATTAAAAAATTACAAGCATTAAACTTATACGGATCATTTCTACCCACAATAGATAGACACGTCGGGGACCAAACGAAGTCATGAGTGCCCACTGAAAACAACAAATGCGACGTTTCTACATAACCCCGTCGACTGCTTGAAATAGTTTGGATCACGAATGGTACTGGTCCTGGATACTAATTCCCGCCAGGTCTGCCTGTTAACATACAAGTCCGCAGCTACCAAACATCGTCGGACTGTCCCATGTTCAACGCAACACTCCCGTCGAATTCAACCGAATAAAACACAAACGGCGCTTCGTGAATGACCGATTTGAATGCGAAACCAGAACCGACGACAAGCCTCAAATTGAAACTACGCTGTTGAATTTACACATGAAAGATGACTACGAATTTAGCTCGCGATATAATAAAGATTAGTTTGTAGTATTTGTGTTTAATTGGTAGGTCAACGGTGAAGTTATGATCAAAATTGGAATGATTAAATGTTAACGTCGTCTGCACTAGCCGACACGCCCTAGTTGGTGTACCCGTATACTTAAGTAGCGTTGTAGAGTTCCGCAATCGGCCATTTTGATACCAACGGGGTAACTATGTTACCCGTTGGTATAACTTTATCGGCACCACGGACCCTAAATTGGCGTTGTACTTTTCTAGATGTGCAGGTGCATCTACAGTTTCGAATTCATGCTTTATTTTATTTTATTTATTAAATAATCAGTTACAGAAACGCATATGTATGACGATTAATATTTATTTTCAACAAAATATTCATTTAACTTTATTAACAAATACACACATTGAAACACTTCTACCGCTCACATTTTCTGACAAATGATTTTGCAACTTTTATTGTTGGAATAGCATTATGTTTGAGATGTTTTCTCTCATCGGCCCTTTTCGACTCAAACTGGCCTCGTGCAAAATGATCCTTTGGTATTTCTTCTTAACTCGTTTCAAACTAACTTGGCCAAGGCCAAGGCCACCCAACCCAACCCTTATTGCACTTATTGCGTAAAATATCTATTTATTAATGTTCTTCCTGCTTGCATTCCTTCCACGTTGTTATTAACGCGCTGGTGTAAATTTCACTCGTTATTTTCTGGCACTTCCATGGGAATATTTTCCAGCCTACCCTCCACACAAATGTTATGAAGCACAGCACATGCTATCACGATTGCACCACATTTTTCAGGATTGTATCGTAACACCCTTTCTCCCATAATACACCTGAATCTTGATTTTAAAACTCCGTTACATCGCTCTATACAATTACGAGCACTTGCATGATGCTTCTTGTAACGTTCTTCAGGTGATCCAACTGCAGCATTTTGGACTGGAGTCATAAGCCAAGGTTGTTGTGGATATCCAGAATCTCCCAATAACCATGTTGTGGTTTCTCCATTTCTGAAATGTTCCTCCTCTAATGCAACCTTCACATCTGAGTGTCTCCATATGAAAGAGTCAAGTGTAGCCCCCGCATACCGAGCGTTAATATTTAATATTCGCAAATTGTAATCACAAATCTAAAATGAAAAAACCTTTAAAAATTCTGCAAACGAAAAGTACTATTATAACTTACTATTTGAACATTTTTGGAATGATAACCCTTACGATTTACGTAATTATGTTCTTCGTCTTTAGGTGCTATTATAGCAAGGTGGGTACAGTCAATAGCACCTATCGCTCCCGGAAACCTATTTTTTGCCATAAACGTCGTCTTAATTTGCATTTTCTGTGCATTTGTTGTTGGAAATTTTATCCAAATATCAGCCAAGCGTTCAAGAATCAACATAGTAACTTCTTGAACACATTTACTTACAGTGTTCTGGGCCATCGATGACGAATAACTTTGTCCAAGTATACGTTGGTAGGATCCCGAGGCAAAAAACAGTAGAGCAGTAAACATTCTAAGTTTAGGTTCCACAGCTGGAGGATACGTGGAAATGTGCATATGTGGGAGCAGGGCATCTAATAAATGGTTCATCGTTTCCTTATTTAATCTATACAGATTTATGAAATGTTCCTCACTTAATGTAAATGGATCACTATCACTTCGCATTAAGTGACGTTCTACATTGAATCGAAGTATCTGTTCTCGTCATACCTACTTGTGCTGGGAGCATCTGAAAGGGCATATATTAGTAATTTTAAATAAAGTTTATCACAGCGTATTACCTTTTAGATCTAGGAATATACCAACTGAAATACTAATAAAAGTGAGAAACTCGTGTATGGTAAAGGATAATTTGTTAATATTATCAAACAGGTGTATTAACATAACATAAACATAAACATTGTAGAAAACGATCCATCGTGATGCCGATGACGTATAGAATAGAAATATTTTCGTGAAGTCACACGCGTAGAATTCTATTTATCGGGATCCCTAGACTGATGCCATCTGCGAACGGTCGCCGTTTTGGTGCCAACGTCAAAAAGTAACTAGCCCCAGTCGACATCGGGCGCCCTCTTGTGGGCGAAAATCGAATTATACCAGAAGTATTAATGGCGCCATCTTACGGACGGACTGCACAGCGGTCGGTAATAACGATTGCTTTCCCAAAGGTGTGTTTACCGGATGCGTTCCATGAAAGTCCCCCAGATGGCGCTATTTCGAAACGACAGTTGGCATTATTGGCAATTACTCTTGCGGGCGAAAGCTGAATTACACCGCATCTTATATCCACATTAACCACGACAAATGTATTTACTTTGCAAAACAAACTGTTAATTTCAGGTAAGAAATTACGATTTCTCGTGTAAACATTACATATGCAACGATTTCAAAAAAAAAGTTTAATTGTTTTTGGAGGGCTAACGTCAACTAAGTTTGTGATTAATTTTAAAAGTTAAATTTGTTTAAATCAACACTTAATCGACATTGAGTTAAATTTGGTTTCATTTTCATATTATTAAAAAATTACAAGCATTAAACTTATACGGATCATTTCTACCCACAATAGATAGACACGTCAGGGACCAAACGAAGTCATGAGTGCCCACTGAAAACAACAAATGCGACGTTTCTACATAACCCCATCGACTGCTTGAAATATTTTGGATCACGAATGGTACTGGTCCTGGATACTAATTCCCGCCAGGTCTGCCTGTTAACATACAAGTCCGCAGCTACCAAACATCGTCGGACTGTCCCATGTTCAACGCAACACTCCCGTCGAATTCAACCGAATAAAACACAAACGGCCCTTCGTGAATGAGCGATTTGAATGCGAAACCAGAACCGACGACAAGCCTCAAATTGAAACTACGCTGTTGAATTTACACATGAAAGATGACTACGAATTTAGCTCGCGATATAATAAAGATTAGTTTGTAGTATTTGTGTTTAATTGGTAGGTCAACGGTGAAGTTATGATCAAAATTGGAATGATTAAATGTTAACGTCGTCTGCACTAGCCGACACGCC
Source organism: Geotrupes spiniger (assembly GCA_959613385.1). Lineage (NCBI taxonomy): Eukaryota > Metazoa > Arthropoda > Insecta > Coleoptera > Geotrupidae > Geotrupes > Geotrupes spiniger. The sequence goes on from OY390739.1 coordinate 31,748,497, forward strand.
CTAGTTGGTGTACCCGTATACTTAAGTAGCGTTGTAGAGTTCCGCAATCGGCCATTTTGATACCAACGGGTAACTATGTTACCGTGGTTTTTATCGGCACCACGGACCCTAAATTGGCGTTGTACTTTTCTAGATGTGCAGGTGCATTTACAGTTTTGAGTTTCATGCTTTATTTTATTCTTTTTATTAAATAATCAGTTACAGAAACGCATATGTATGACGATTAATATTTATTTTCAACAAAATATTCATTTAACTTTATTAACAAATACACGCATTGAAACACTTCTACCGCACTTGGCCAAGGCCACCCAACACAATCCTTATTGCACTTATTGCGTAAAATATCTATTTATTAATGTTCTTCCCGCTTGCATTCCTTCCACGTTGTTATTAACGCGCTGGTGTAAATTTCACTCGTTATTTTCTGGCACTTTCATGGGAATATTTTCCAGCCTACCCTCCACACAAATGTTATGAAGCACAGCACATGCTATCACGATTGCACCACATTTTTCAGGATTGTATCGTAACACCCTTTCTCCCATAATACACCTGAATCTTGATTTTAAAACTCCGTTACATCGCTCTATACAATTACGAGCACTTGCATGATGCTTGTTGTAACGTTCTTCAGGTGATCCAACTGCAGCATTTTGGACTGGAGTCATAAGCCAAGGTTGTTGTGGATATCCAGAATCTCCCAATAACCATGTTGTGGTTTCTCCATTTCTGAAATGTTCCTCCTCTAATGCAACCTTCACATCTGAGTGTCTCCATATGAAAGAGTCAAGTGTAGCCCCCGCATACCGAGCGTTAATATTCAATATTCGCAAATTGTAACCACAAATCTAAAATGAAAAAACCTTTAAAAATTCTGCAAACGAAAAGTACTATTATAACTTACTATTTGAACATTTTTGGAATGATAACCCTTACGATTTACGTAATTATGTTCTTCGTCTTTAGGTGCTATTATAGCAAGGTGGGTACAGTCAATAGCACCTATCGCTCCCGGAAACCTATTTTTTTCCATAAACGTCGTCTTAATTTCCATTTTCTGTGCATTTGTTGTTGGAAATTTTATCCAAATATCAGCCAAGCGTTCAAGAATCAACATAGTAACTTCTTGAACACATTTACTTACAGTGTTCTGGGCCATCGATGACGAATAACTTTGTCCAAGTATACGTTGGTAGGATCCCGAGGCAAAAAACAGTAGAGCAGTAAACATTCTAAGTTTAGGTTCCACAGCTCGAGGATACGTGGAAATGTGCATATGTGGGAGCAGGGCATCTAATAACTGGTTCATCGTTTCCTTATTTAATCTATACAGATTTATGAAATGTTCCTCACTTAATGTAAATGGATCACTATCACTTCGCATTAAGTGACGTTCTACATTGAATCGAAGTATCTGTTCTCGTCATACCTACTTGTGCTGGGAGCATCTGAAAGGGCATATATTAGTAATTTTAAATAAAGTTTATCACAGCGTATTACCTTTTAGATCTAGGAATATACCAACTGAAATACTAATAAAAGTGAGAAACTCGTGTATGGTAAAGGATAATTTGTTAATATTATCAAACAGGTGTATTAACATAACATAAACATAAAAATTGTAGAAAACGATCCATCGTGATGCCGATGAAGTATAGAATAGAAATATTTTCGTGAAGTCACACGCGTAGAATTCTATTTATCGGGAACCCTAGACTGATGCCATCTGCGAACGGTCGCCGTTTTGGTGCCAACGTCAAAAAGTAACTAGCCCCAGTCGACATCGGGCGCCCTCTTGTGGGCGAAAATCGAAATACACCAGAAGTATTTATGGCGCCATCTTACGGACGGACTGCACAGCGGTCGGTAATAACGATTGCTTTCCCAAAGGTGTGTCTACCGGATGCGTTCCATGAAAGTCCCCCAGATGGCGCTATTTCGAAACGACAGTTGGCATTGTTGGCAATTACTCTTGCGGGCGAAAGCTGAATTACACCGCATCTTATATCCACATTAACCACGACAAATGTATTTACTTTGCAAAACAAACTGTTAATTTCAGGTAAGAAATTACGATTTCTCCTGTAAACATTACATATGCAACGATTTCAAAAAAAAAGTTAATTGTTTTTGGAGGGCTAACGTCAACTAAGTTTGTGATTAATTTTAAAAGTTAAATTTGTTTAAATCAACACTTAATCGACATTGAGTTAAATTTGGTTTCATTTTTATATTATTAAAAAATTACAAGCATTAAACTTATACGGATCATTTCTACCCACAATAGATAGACACGTCGGGGACCAAACGAAGTCATGAGTGCCCACTGAAAACAACAAATGCGACGTTTCTACATAACCCCGTCGACTGCTTGAAATATTTTGGATCACGAATGGTACTGGTCCTGGATACTAATTCCCGCCAGGTCTGCCTGTTAACATACAAGTCCGCAGCTACCAAACATCGTCGGACTGTCCCATGTTCAACGCAACACTCCCGTCGAATTCAACCGAATAAAACACAAACGGCGCTTCGTGAATGACCGATTTGAATGCGAAACCAGAACCGTCGACAAGCCTCAAATTGAATGCCGATGAAGTATAGAATAGAAATATTTTCGTGAAGTCACACGCGTAGAATTCTATTTATCGGGATCCCTAGACTGATGCCATCTGCGAACGGTCGCCGTTTTGATGCCAACGTCAAAAAGTAACTAGCCCCAGTCGACATCGGGCGCCCTCTTGTGGGCGAAAATCGAATTACACCAGAAGTATTAATGGCGCCATCTTACGGACGGACTGCACAGCGGTCGGTAATAACGATTGCTTTCCCAAAGGTGTGTCTACCGGATGCGTTCCATGAAAGTCCCCCAGATGGCGCTATTTCGAAACGACAGTTGGCATTATTGGCAATTACTCTTGCGGGCGAAAGCTGAATTACACCGCATCTTATATCCACATTAACCACGACAAATTTATATTTACTTTGCAAAACAAACTGTTAATTTCAGGTAAGAAATTACGATTTCTCCTGTAAACATTACATATGCAACGATTTCAAAAAAAAAGTTTAATTGTTTTTGGAGGGCTAACGTCAACTAAGTTTGTGATTAATTTTAAAAGTTAAATTTGTTTAAATCAACACTTAATCGACATTGAGTTAAATTTGGTTTCATTTTTATATTATTAAAAAATTACAAGCATTAAACTTATACGGATCATTTCTACCCACAATAGATAGACACGTCGGGGACCAAACGAAGTCATGAGTGCCCACTGAAAACAACAAATGCGACGTTTCTACATAACCCCGTCGACTGCTTGAAATATTTTGGATCACGAATGGTACTGGTCCTGGATACTAATTCCCGCCAGGTCTGCCTGTTAACATACAAGTCCGCAGCTACCAAACATCGTCGGACTGTCCCATGTTCAACGCAACACTCCCGTCGAATTCAACCGAATAAAACACAAACGGCGCTTCGTGAATGACCGATTTGAATGCGAAACCAGAACCGTCGACAAGCCTCAAATTGAATGCCGATGAAGTATAGAATAGAAATATTTTCGTGAAGTCACACGCGTAGAATTCTATTTATCGGGATCCCTAGACTGATGCCATCTGCGAACGGTCGCCGTTTTGATGCCAACGTCAAAAAGTAACTAGCCCCAGTCGACATCGGGCGCCCTCTTGTGGGCGAAAATCGAATTACACCAGAAGTATTAATGGCGCCATCTTACGGACGGACTGCACAGCGGTCGGTAATAACGATTGCTTTCCCAAAGGTGTGTCTACCGGATGCGTTCCATGAAAGTCCCCCAGATGGCGCTATTTCGAAACGACAGTTGGCATTATTGGCAATTACTCTTGCGGGCGAAAGCTGAATTACACCGCATCTTATATCCACATTAACCACGACAAATTTATATTTACTTTGCAAAACAAACTGTTAATTTCAGGTAAGAAATTACGATTTCTCCTGTAAACATTACATATGCAACGATTTCAAAAAAAAAGTTTAATTGTTTTTGGAGGGCTAACGTCAACTAAGTTTGTGATTAATTTTAAAAGTTAAATTTGTTTAAATCAACACTTAATCGACATTGAGTTAAATTTGGTTTCATTTTTATATTATTAAAAAATTACAAGCATTAAACTTATACGGATCATTTCTACCCACAATAGATAGACACGTCGGGGACCAAACGAAGTCATGAGTGCCCACTGAAAACAACAAATGCGACGTTTCTACATAACCCCGTCGACTGCTTGAAATAGTTTGGATCACGAATGGTACTGGTCCTGGATACTAATTCCCGCCAGGTCTGCCTGTTAACATACAAGTCCGCAGCTACCAAACATCGTCGGACTGTCCCATGTTCAACGCAACACTCCCGTCGAATTCAACCGAATAAAACACAAACGGCGCTTCGTGAATGACCGATTTGAATGCGAAACCAGAACCGACGACAAGCCTCAAATTGAAACTACGCTGTTGAATTTACACATGAAAGATGACTACGAATTTAGCTCGCGATATAATAAAGATTAGTTTGTAGTATTTGTGTTTAATTGGTAGGTCAACGGTGAAGTTATGATCAAAATTGGAATGATTAAATGTTAACGTCGTCTGCACTAGCCGACACGCCCTAGTTGGTGTACCCGTATACTTAAGTAGCGTTGTAGAGTTCCGCAATCGGCCATTTTGATACCAACGGGGTAACTATGTTACCCGTTGGTATAACTTTATCGGCACCACGGACCCTAAATTGGCGTTGTACTTTTCTAGATGTGCAGGTGCATCTACAGTTTCGAATTCATGCTTTATTTTATTTTATTTATTAAATAATCAGTTACAGAAACGCATATATATGACGATTAATATTTATTTTCAACAAAATATTCATTTAACTTTATTAACAAATACACACATTGAAACACTTCTACCGCTCACATTTTCTGACAAATGATTTTGCAACTTTTATTGTTGGAATAGCATTATGTTTGAGATGTTTTCTCTCATCGGCCCTTTTCGACTCAAACTGGCCTCGTGCAAAATGATCCTTTGGTATTTCTTCTTAACTCGTTTCAAACTAACTTGGCCAAGGCCAAGGCCACCCAACCCAACCCTTATTGCACTTATTGCGTAAAATATCTATTTATTAATGTTCTTCGTGCTTGCATTCCTTCCACGTTGTTATTAACGCGCTGGTGTAAATTTAACTCGTTATTTTCTGGCACTTCCATGGGAATATTTTCCAGCCTACCCTCCACACAAATGTTATGAAGCACAGCACATGCTATCACGATTGCACCACATTTTTCAGGATTGTATCGTAACACCCTTTCTCCCATAATACACCTGAATCTTGATTTTAAAACTCCGTTACATCGCTCTATACAATTACGAGCACTTGCATGATGCTTGTTGTAACGTTCTTCAGGTGATCCAACTGCAGCATTTTGGACTGGAGTCATAAAAGCCAAGGTTGTTGTGGATATCCAGAATCTCCCAATAACCATGTTGTGGTTTCTCCATGTCTGAAATGTTCCTCCTCTAATGCAACCTTCACATCTGAGTGTCTCCATATGAAAGAGTCAAGTGTAGCCCCCGCATACGGAGAGTTAATATTTAATATTCGCAAATTGTAATCACAAATCTAAAATGAAAAAACCTTTAAAAATTCTGCAAACGAAAAGTACTATTATAACTTACTATTTGAACATTTTTGGAATGATAACCCTTACGATTTACGTAATTATGTTCTTCGTCCTTAGGTGCTATTATAGCAAGGTGGGTACAGTCAATAGCACCTATCGCTCCCGGAAACCTATTTTTTTCCATAAACGTCGTCTTAATGTGCATTTTCTGTGCATTTGTTGTTGGAAATTTTATCCAAATATCAGCCAAGCGTTCAAGAATCAACATAGTAACTTCTTGAACACATTTACTTACAGTGTTCTGGGCCATCGATAACGAATAACTTTGTCCAAGTATACGTTGGTAGGATCCCGAGGCAAAAAACAGTAGAGCAGTAAACATTCTAAGTTTAGGTTCCACAGCTCGAGGATACGTGGAAATGTGCATATGTGGGAGCAGGGCATCTAATAAATGGTTCATCGTTTCCTTATTTAATCTATACAGATTTATGAAATGTTCCTCACTTAATGTAAATGGATCACTATCACTTCGCATTAAGTGACGTTCTACATTAAATCGAAGTATCTGTTCTCGTCATACCTACTTGTGCTGGGAGCATCTGAAAGGGCATATATTAGTAATTTTAAATAAAGTTTATCACAGCGTATTACCTTTTAGATCTAGGAATATACCAACTGAAATACTAATAAAAGTGAGAAACTCGTGTATGGTAAAGGATAATTTGTTAATATTATCAAACAGGTGTATTAACATAACATAAACATTGAAGAAAACGATCCATCGTGATGCCGATGACGTATAGAATAGAAATATTTTCGTGACGTCACACGCGTAGAATTCTATTTATCGGGATCCCTAGACTGATGCCATCCGCGAACTGTCGCCGTTTTGGTGCCAACGTCAAAAAGTAACTAGCCCCAGTCGACATCGGGCGCCCTCTTGTGGGCGAAAATCGAATTACACCAGAAGTATTAATGGCGCCATCTTACGGACGGACAGCACAGCGGTCGGTAATAACGATTGCTTTCCCAAAGGTGTGTCTACCGGATGCGTTCCATGAAAGTCCCCCAGATGGCGCTATTTCGAAACGACAACTACTTTGCCGGCGGGGCCATACGACAGTTGGCATTATTGGCAATTCCTCTTGCGGGCGAAAGCTGAATTACACCGCATCTTATATCCACATTAACCACGACAAATATATTTACTTTGCAAAACAAACTGTTAATTGCAGGTAAGGAATTACGATTTCTCGTGTAAACATTACATATGCAACGATTATAAAAAAAAGGTTTAATTGTTTTTGGAGGGCTAACGTCAACTAAGTTTGTGATTAATTTTAAAAGTTAAATTTTTTTAAATCAACACTTAATCGACATTGAGTTAAATTTGGTTTCATTTTTATATTATTACAAAATTACAAGCATTAAACTTATACGGATCATTTCTACCCACAATAGATAGACACGTCGGGGACCAAACGAAGTCATGAGTGCCCACTGAAAACAACAAATGCGACGTTTCTACATAACCCCGTCGACTGCTTGAAATATTTTGGATCACGAATGGTACTGGTCCTGGATACTAATTCCCGCCAGGTCTGCCTGTTAACATACAAGTCCGCAGCTACCAAACATCGTCGGACTGTCCCATGTTCAACGCAACACTCCCGTCGAATTCAACCGAATAAAACACAAACGGCCCTTCGTGAATGAGCGATTTGAATGCGAAACCAGAACCGACGACAAGCCTCAAATTGAAACTACGCTGTTGAATTTACACATGAAAGATGACTACGAATTTAGCTCGCGATATAATAAAGATTAGTTTGTAGTATTTGTGTTTAATTGGTAGGTCAACGGTGAAGTTATGATCAAAATTGGAATGATTAAATGTTAACGTCGTCTGCACTAGCCGACACGCCCTAGTTGGTGTACTTATACCGTATACTTAAGTAGCGTTGTAGAGTTCCGCAATCGGCCATTTTGATACCAACGGGTAACTATGTTACTGTGGTTTTTATCGGCACCACGGACCCTAAATTGGCGTTGCACTTTTCTAGATGTGCAGGTGCATCTACAGTTTCGAATTCATGCTTTATTTTATTTTATTTATTAAATAATCAGTTACAGAAACGCATATGTATGACGATTAATATTTATTTTCAACAAAATATTCATTTAACTTTATTAACAAATACACGCATTGAAACACTTTTACCGCACTTGGCCAAGGCCACCCAACCCAACCCTTATTGCACTTATTGCGTAAAATATCTATTTATTAATGTTCTTCCTGCTTGCATTCCTTCCACGTTGTTATTAACGCGCTGGTGTAAATTTCACTCGTTATTTTCTGGCACTTCCATGGGAATATTTTCCAGCCTACCCTCCACACAAATGTTATGAAGCACAGCACATGCTATCACGATTGCACCACATTTTTCAGGATTGTATCGTAACACCCTTTCTCCCATAATACACCTGAATCTTGATTTTAAAACTCCGTTACATCGCTCTATACAATTACGAGCACTTGCATGATGCTTGTTGTAACGTTCTTCAGGTGATCCAACTGCAGCATTTTGGACTGGAGTCATAAAAGCCAAGGTTGTTGTGGATATCCAGAATCTCCCAATAACCATGTTGTGGTTTCTCCATTTCTGAAATGTTCCTCCTCTAATGCAACCTTCACATCTGAGTGTCTCCATATGAAAGAGTCAAGAGTAGCCCCCGCATACCGAGCGTTAATATTTAATATTCGCAAATTGTAATCACAAATCTAAAATGAAAAAACCTTTAAAAATTCTGCAAACGAAAAGTACTATTATAACTTACTATTTGAACATTTTTGGAATGATAACCCTTACGATTTACGTAATTATGTTCTTCGTCCTTAGGTGCTATTATAGCAAGGTGGGTACAGTCAATAGCACCTATCGCTCCCGGAAACCTATTTTTTGCCATAAACGTCGTCTTAATTTGCATTTTCTGTGCATTTGTTGTTGGAAATTTTATCCAAATATCAGCCAAGCGTTCAAGAATCAACATAGTAACTTCTTGAACACATTTACTTACAGTGTTCTGGGCCATCGATGACGAATAACTTTGTCCAAGTATACGTTGGTAGGATCCCGAGGCAAAAAACAGTAGAGCAGTAAACATTCTAAGTTTAGGTTCCACAGCTCGAGGATACGTGGAAATGTGCATATGTGGGAGCAGGGCATCTAATAAATGGTTCATCGTTTCCTTATTTAATCTATACAGATTTATGAAATGTTCCTCACTTAATGTAAATGGATCACTATCACTTCGCATTAAGTGACGTTCTACATTAAATCGAAGTATCTGTTCTCGTCATACCTACTTGTGCTGGGAGCATCTGAAAGGGCATATATTAGTAATTTTAAATAAAGTTTATCACAGCGTATTACCTTTTAGATCTAGGAATATACCAACTGAAATACTAATAAAAGTGAGAAACTCGTGTATGGTAAAGGATAATTTGTTAATATTATCAAACAGGTGTATTAACATAACATAAACATAAACATTGTAGAAAACGATCCATCGTGATGCCGATGACGTATAGAATAGAAATATTTTCGTGAAGTCACACGCGTAGAATTCTATTTATCGGGATCCCTAGACTGATGCCATCTGCGAACGGTCGCCGTTTTGATGCCAACGTCAAAAAGTAACTAGCCCCAGCGACATCGGGCGCCCTCTTGTGGGCGAAAATCGAATTACACCAGAAGTATTAATGGCGCCATCTTACGGACGGACTGCACAGCGGTCGGTAATAACGATTGCTTTCCCAAAGGTGTGTCTACCGGATGCTTTCCATGAAAGTCCCCCAGATGGCGCTATTTCGAAACGACAGTTGGCATTATTGGCAATTACTCTTGCGGGCGAAAGCTGAATTACACCGCATCTTATATCCACATTAACCACGACAAATTTATATTTACTTTGCAAAACAAACTGTTAATTTCAGGTAAGAAATTACGATTTCTCCTGTAAACATTACATATGCAACAATTATAAAAAAAAAGTTTAATTGTTTTTGGAGGGTTAACGTCAACTAAGTTTGTGATTAATTTTAAAAGTTAAATTTGTTTAAATCAACACTTAATCGACATTGAGTTAAATTTGGTTTCATTTTTATATTATTAAAAAATTACAAGCATTAAACTTATACGGATCATTTCTACCCACAATAGATAGACACGTCGGGGACCAAACGAAGTCATGAGTGCCCACTGAAAACAACAAATGCGACGTTTCTACATAACCCCGTCGACTGCTTGAAATATTTTGGATCACGAATGGTACTGGTCCTGGATACTAATTCCCGCCAGGTCTGCCTGTTAACATACAAGTCCGCAGCTACCAAACATCGTCGGACTGTCCCATGTTCAACGCAACACTCCCGTCGAATTCAACCGAATAAAACACAAACGGCGCTTCGTGAATGACCGATTTGAATGCGAAACCAGAACCGACGACAAGCCTCAAATTGAATGCCGATGAAGTATAGAATAGAAATATTTTCGTGAAGTCACACGCGTAGAATTCTATTTATCGTGATCCCTAGACTGATGCCATCTGCGAACGGTCGCCGTTTTGGTGCCAACGTCAAAAAGTAACTAGCCCCAGCCGACATCGGGCGCCCTCTTGTGGGCGAAAATCGAATTACACCAGAAGTATTAATGGCGCCATCTTACGGACGGACTGCACAGCGGTCGGTAATAACGATTGCTTTCCCAAAGGTGTGTCTACCGGATGCTTTCCATGAAAGTCCCCCAGATGGCGCTATTTCGAAACGACAGTTGGCATTATTGGCAATTACTCTTGCGGGCGAAAGCTGAATTACACCGCATCTTATATCCACATTAACCACGACAAATGTATTTACTTTGCAAAACAAACTGTTAATTTCAGGTAAGAAATTACGATTTCTCCTGTAAACATTACATATGCAACGATTTCAAAAAAAAAGTTTAATTGTTTTTGGAGGGCTAACGTCAACTAAGTTTGTGATTAATTTTAAAAGTTAAATTTGTTTAAATCAACACTTAATCGACATTGAGTTAAATTTGGTTTCATTTTTATATTATTAAAAAATTACAAGCATTAAACTTATACGGATCATTTCTACCCACAATAGATAGACACGTCGGGGACCAAACGAAGTCATGAGTGCCCACTGAAAACAACAAATGCGACGTTTCTACATAACCCCGTCGACTGCTTGAAATATTTTGGATCACGAATGGTACTGGTCCTGGATACTAATTCCCGCCAGGTCTGCCTGTTAACATACAAGTCCGCAGCTACCAAACATCGTCGGACTGTCCCATGTTCAACGCAACACTCCCGTCGAATTCAACCGAATAAAACACAAACGGCGCTTCGTGAATGACCGATTTGAATGCGAAACCAGAACCGACGACAAGCCTCAAATTGAAACTACGCTGTTGAATTTACACATGGAAGATGACTACGAATTTAGCTCGCGATATAATAAAGATTAGTTTGTAGTATTTGTGTTTAATTGGTAGGTCAACGGTGAAGTTATGATCAAAATTGGAATGATTAAATGTTAACGTCGTCTGCACTAGCCGACACGCCCTAGTTGGTGTACCCGTATACTTAAGTAGCGTTGTAGAGTACCGCAATCGGCCATTTTGATACCAACGGGTAACTATGTTACCGTGTTTTTTATCGGCACCACGGACCCTAAATTGGCGTTGTACTTTTCTAGATGTGCAGGTGCATCTACAGTTTCGAATTCATGCTTTATTTTATTTTATTTATTAAATAATCAGTTACAGAAACGCATATGTATGACGATTAATATTTATTTTCAACAAAATATTCATTTAACTTTATTAACAAATACACGCATTGAAACACTTCTACCGCACTTGGCCAAGGCCACCCAACACAATCCTTATTGCACTTATTGCGTAAAATATCTATTTATTAATGTTCTTCCCGCTTGCATTCCTTCCACGTTGTTATTAACGCGCTGGTGTAAATTTCACTCGTTATTTTCTGGCACTTTCATGGGAATATTTTCCAGCCTACCCTCCACACAAATGTTATGAAGCACAGCACATGCTATCACGATTGCACCACATTTTTCAGGATTGTATCGTAACACCCTTTCTCCCATAATACACATGAATCTTGATTTTAAAACTCCGTTACATCGCTCTATACAATTACGAGCACTTGCATGATGCTTGTTGTAACGTTCTTCAGGTGATCCAACTGCAGCATTTTGGACTGGACTCATAAGCCAAGGTTGTTGTGGATATCCAGAATCTCCCAATAACCATGTTGTGGTTTCTCCATTTCTGAAATGTTCCTCCTCTAATGCAACCTTCACATCTGAGTGTCTCCATATGAAAGAGTCAAGTGTAGCCCCCGCATACCGAGCGTTAATATTCAATATTCGCAAATTGTAATCACAAATCTAAAATGAAAAAACCTTTAAAAATTCTGCAAACGAAAAGTACTATTATAACTTACTATTTGAACATTTTTGGAATGATAACCCTTACGATTTACGTAATTATGTTCTTCGTCGTTAGGTGCTATTATAGCAAGGTGGGTACAGTCAATAGCACCTATCGCTCCCGGAAACCTATTTTTTTCCATAAACGTCGTCTTAATTTCCATTTTCTGTGCATTTGTTGTTGGAAATTTTATCCAAATATCAGCCAAGCGTTCAAGAATCAACATAGTAACTTCTTGAACACATTTACTTACAGTGTTCTGGGCCATCGATGACGAATAACTTTGTCCAAGTATACGTTGGTAGGATCCCGAGGCAAAAAACAGTAGAGCAGTAAACATTCTAAGTTTAGGTTCCACAGCTCGAGGATACGTGGAAATGTGCATATGTGGGAGCAGGGCATCTAATAACTGGTTCATCGTTTCCTTATTTAATCTATACAGATTTATGAAATGTTCCTCACTTAATGTAAATGGATCACTATCACTTCGCATTAAGTGACGTTCTACATTGAATCGAAGTATCTGTTCTCGTCATACCTACTTGTGCTGGGAGCATCTGAAAGGGCATATATTAGTAATTTTAAATAAAGTTTATCACAGCGTATTACCTTTTAGATCTAGGAATATACCAACTGAAATACTAATAAAAGTGAGAAACTCGTTTATGGTAAAGGATAATTTGTTAATATTATCAAACAGGTGTATTAACATAACATAAACATAAACATTGTAGAAAACGATCCATCGTGATGCCGATGACGTATAGAATAGAAATATTTTCGTGAAGTCACACGCGTAGAATTCTATTTATCGGGATCCCTAGACTGATGCCATATGCGAACGGTCGCCGTTTTGATGCCAACGTCAAAAAGTAACTAGCCCCAGCGACATCGGGCGCCCTCTTGTGGGCGAAAATCGAATTACACCAGAAGTATTAATGGCGCCATCTTACGGACGGACTGCACAGCGGTCGGTAATAACGATTGCTTTCCCAAAGGTGTGTCTACCGGATGCTTTCCATGAAAGTCCCCCAGATGGCGCTATTTCGAAACGACAGTTGGCATTATTGGCAATTATTCTTGCGGGCGAAAGCTGAATTACACCGCATCTTATATCCACATTAACCACGACAAATTTATATTTACTTTGCAAAACAAACTGTTAATTTCAGGTAAGAAATTACGATTTCTCCTGTAAACATTACATATGCAACGATTTCAAAAAAAAAGTTTAATTGTTTTTGGAGGGCTAACGTCAACTAAGTTTGTGATTAATTTTAAAAGTTAAATTTGTTTAAATCAACACTTAATCGACATTGAGTTAAATTTGGTTTCATTTTTATATTATTAAAAAATTACAAGCATTAAACTTATACGGATCATTTCTACCCGCAATAGATAGACACGTCGGGGACCAAACGACGTCATGAGTGCCCACTGAAAACAACAAATGCGACGTTTCTACATAACCCCGTCGACTGCTTGAAATATTTTGGATCACGAATGGTACTGGTCCTGGATACTAATTCCCGCCAGGTCTGCCTGTTAACATACAAGTCCGCAGCTACCAAACATCGTCGGACTGTCCCATGTTCAACGCAACACTCCCGTCGAATTCAACCGAATAAAACACAAACGGCGCTTCGTGAATGACCGATTTGAATGCGAAACCAGAACCGACGACAAGCCTCAAATTGAAACTACGCTGTTGAATTTACACATGAAAGATGACTACGAATTTAGCTCGCGATATAATAAAGATTAGTTTGTAGTATTTGTGTTTAATTGGTAGGTCAACGGTGAAGTTATGATCAAAATTGGAATGATTAAATGTTAACGTCGTCTGCACTAGCCGACACGCCCTAGTTGGTGTACCCGTATACTTAAGTAGCGTTGTAGAGTTCCGCAATCGGCCATTTTGATACCAACGGTGTAACTATGTTACCCGTTGGTATAACTTTATCGGCACCACGGACCCTAAATTGGCGTTGTACTTTTCTAGATGTGCAGGTGCATCTACAGTTTCGAATTCATGCTTTATTTTATTTTATTTATTAAATAATCAGTTACAGAAACGCATATGTATGACGATTAATATTTATTTTCAACAAAATATTCATTTAACTTTATTAACAAATACACGCATTGAAACACTTCTACCGCACTTGGCCAAGGCCACCCAACACAATCCTTATTGCACTTATTGCGTAAAATATCTATTTATTAATGTTCTTCCCGCTTGCATTCCTTCCACGTTGTTATTAACGCGCTGGTGTAAATTTCACTCGTTATTTTCTGGCACTTTCATGGGAATATTTTCCAGCCTACCCTCCACACAAATGTTATGAAGCACAGCACATGCTATCACGATTGCACCACATTTTTCAGGATTGTATCGTAACACCCTTTCTCCCATAATACACATGAATCTTGATTTTAAAACTCCGTTACATCGCTCTATACAATTACGAGCACTTGCATGATGCTTGTTGTAACGTTCTTCAGGTGATCCAACTGCAGCATTTTGGACTGGACTCATAAGCCAAGGTTGTTGTGGATATCCAGAATCTCCCAATAACCATGTTGTGGTTTCTCCATTTCTGAAATGTTCCTCCTCTAATGCAACCTTCACATCTGAGTGTCTCCATATGAAAGAGTCAAGTGTAGCCCCCGCATACCGAGCGTTAATATTCAATATTCGCAAATTGTAATCACAAATCTAAAATGAAAAAACCTTTAAAAATTCTGCAAACGAAAAGTACTATTATAACTTACTATTTGAACATTTTTGGAATGATAACCCTTACGATTTACGTAATTATGTTCTTCGTCGTTAGGTGCTATTATAGCAAGGTGGGTACAGTCAATAGCACCTATCGCTCCCGGAAACCTATTTTTTTCCATAAACGTCGTCTTAATTTCCATTTTCTGTGCATTTGTTGTTGGAAATTTTATCCAAATATCAGCCAAGCGTTCAAGAATCAACATAGTAACTTCTTGAACACATTTACTTACAGTGTTCTGGGCCATCGATGACGAATAACTTTGTCCAAGTATACGTTGGTAGGATCCCGAGGCAAAAAACAGTAGAGCAGTAAACATTCTAAGTTTAGGTTCCACAGCTCGAGGATACGTGGAAATGTGCATATGTGGGAGCAGGGCATCTAATAACTGGTTCATCGTTTCCTTATTTAATCTATACAGATTTATGAAATGTTCCTCACTTAATGTAAATGGATCACTATCACTTCGCATTAAGTGACGTTCTACATTGAATCGAAGTATCTGTTCTCGTCATACCTACTTGTGCTGGGAGCATCTGAAAGGGCATATATTAGTAATTTTAAATAAAGTTTATCACAGCGTATTACCTTTTAGATCTAGGAATATACCAACTGAAATACTAATAAAAGTGAGAAACTCGTTTATGGTAAAGGATAATTTGTTAATATTATCAAACAGGTGTATTAACATAACATAAACATAAACATTGTAGAAAACGATCCATCGTGATGCCGATGACGTATAGAATAGAAATATTTTCGTGAAGTCACACGCGTAGAATTCTATTTATCGGGATCCCTAGACTGATGCCATATGCGAACGGTCGCCGTTTTGATGCCAACGTCAAAAAGTAACTAGCCCCAGCGACATCGGGCGCCCTCTTGTGGGCGAAAATCGAATTACACCAGAAGTATTAATGGCGCCATCTTACGGACGGACTGCACAGCGGTCGGTAATAACGATTGCTTTCCCAAAGGTGTGTCTACCGGATGCTTTCCATGAAAGTCCCCCAGATGGCGCTATTTCGAAACGACAGTTGGCATTATTGGCAATTATTCTTGCGGGCGAAAGCTGAATTACACCGCATCTTATATCCACATTAACCACGACAAATTTATATTTACTTTGCAAAACAAACTGTTAATTTCAGGTAAGAAATTACGATTTCTCCTGTAAACATTACATATGCAACGATTTCAAAAAAAAAGTTTAATTGTTTTTGGAGGGCTAACGTCAACTAAGTTTGTGATTAATTTTAAAAGTTAAATTTGTTTAAATCAACACTTAATCGACATTGAGTTAAATTTGGTTTCATTTTTATATTATTAAAAAATTACAAGCATTAAACTTATACGGATCATTTCTACCCGCAATAGATAGACACGTCGGGGACCAAACGACGTCATGAGTGCCCACTGAAAACAACAAATGCGACGTTTCTACATAACCCCGTCGACTGCTTGAAATATTTTGGATCACGAATGGTACTGGTCCTGGATACTAATTCCCGCCAGGTCTGCCTGTTAACATACAAGTCCGCAGCTACCAAACATCGTCGGACTGTCCCATGTTCAACGCAACACTCCCGTCGAATTCAACCGAATAAAACACAAACGGCGCTTCGTGAATGACCGATTTGAATGCGAAACCAGAACCGACGACAAGCCTCAAATTGAAACTACGCTGTTGAATTTACACATGAAAGATGACTACGAATTTAGCTCGCGATATAATAAAGATTAGTTTGTAGTATTTGTGTTTAATTGGTAGGTCAACGGTGAAGTTATGATCAAAATTGGAATGATTAAATGTTAACGTCGTCTGCACTAGCCGACACGCCCTAGTTGGTGTACCCGTATACTTAAGTAGCGTTGTAGAGTTCCGCAATCGGCCATTTTGATACCAACGGTGTAACTATGTTACCCGTTGGTATAACTTTATCGGCACCACGGACCCTAAATTGGCGTTGTACTTTTCTAGATGTGCAGGTGCATCTACAGTTTCGAATTCATGCTTTATTTTATTTTATTTATTAAATAATCAGTTACAGAAACGCATATGTATGACGATTAATATTTATTTTCAACAAAATATTCATTTAACTTTATTAACAAATACACGCATTGAAACACTTCTACCGCACTTGGCCAAGGCCACCCAACACAATCCTTATTGCACTTATTGCGTAAAATATCTATTTATTAATGTTCTTCCCGCTTGCATTCCTTCCACGTTGTTATTAACGCGCTGGTGTAAATTTCACTCGTTATTTTCTGGCACTTTCATGGGAATATTTTCCAGCCTACCCTCCACACAAATGTTATGAAGCACAGCACATGCTATCACGATTGCACCACATTTTTCAGGATTGTATCGTAACACCCTTTCTCCCATAATACACATGAATCTTGATTTTAAAACTCCGTTACATCGCTCTATACAATTACGAGCACTTGCATGATGCTTGTTGTAACGTTCTTCAGGTGATCCAACTGCAGCATTTTGGACTGGACTCATAAGCCAAGGTTGTTGTGGATATCCAGAATCTCCCAATAACCATGTTGTGGTTTCTCCATTTCTGAAATGTTCCTCCTCTAATGCAACCTTCACATCTGAGTGTCTCCATATGAAAGAGTCAAGTGTAGCCCCCGCATACCGAGCGTTAATATTCAATATTCGCAAATTGTAATCACAAATCTAAAATGAAAAAACCTTTAAAAATTCTGCAAACGAAAAGTACTATTATAACTTACTATTTGAACATTTTTGGAATGATAACCCTTACGATTTACGTAATTATGTTCTTCGTCTTTAGGTGCTATTATAGCAAGGTGGGTACAGTCAATAGCACCTATCGCTCCCGGAAACCTATTTTTTTCCATAAACGTCGTCTTAATTTCCATTTTCTGTGCATTTGTTGTTGGAAATTTTATCCAAATATCAGCCAAGCGTTCAAGAATCAACATAGTAACTTCTTGAACACATTTACTTACAGTGTTCTGGGCCATCGATGACGAATAACTTTGTCCAAGTATACGTTGGTAGGATCCCGAGGCAAAAAACAGTAGAGCAGTAAACATTCTAAGTTTAGGTTCCACAGCTCGAGGATACGTGGAAATGTGCATATGTGGGAGCAGGGCATCTAATAACTGGTTCATCGTTTCCTTATTTAATCTATACAGATTTATGAAATGTTCCTCACTTAATGTAAATGGATCACTATCACTTCGCATTAAGTGACGTTCTACATTGAATCGAAGTATCTGTTCTCGTCATACCTACTTGTGCTGGGAGCATCTGAAAGGGCATATATTAGTAATTTTAAATAAAGTTTATCACAGCGTATTACCTTTTAGATCTAGGAATATACCAACTGAAATACTAATAAAAGTGAGAAACTCGTGTATGGTAAAGGATAATTTGTTAATATTATCAAACAGGTGTATTAACATAACATAAACATAAACATTGTAGAAAACGATCCATCGTGATGCCGATGAAGTATAGAATAGAAATATTTTCGTGAAGTCACACGCGTAGAATTCTATTTATCGGGATCCCTAGACTGATGCCATCTGCGAACGGTCGCCGTTTTGATGCCAACGTCAAAAAGTAACCAGCCCCAGTCGACATCGGGCGCCCTCTTGTGGGCGAAAATCGAATTACACCAGAAGTATTAATGGCGCCATCTTACGGACGGACTGCACAGCGGTCGGTAATAACGATTGCTTTCCCAAAGGTGTGTCTACCGGATGCGTTCCATGAAAGTCCCCCAGATGGCGCTATTTCGAAACGACAGTTGGCATTATTGGCAATTACTCTTGCGGGCGAAAGCTGAATTACACCGCATCTTATATCCACATTAACCACGACAAATGTATTTACTTTGCAAAACAAACTGTTAATTTCAGGTAAGAAATTACGACTTCTCCCGTAAACATTACATATGCAACGATTATAAAAAAAAGTTTAATTGTTTTTGGAGGGCTAACGTCAACTAAGTTTGTGATTAATTTTAAAAGTTAAATTTGTTTATATCAACGCTTAATCGACATTGAGTTAAATGTGGTTTCATTTTTATATCATTACAAAATTACAAGCAATGATACAATACATAATAGATAGACACGTCGGGGACCAAACGAAGTCATGAGTGCCCACTGAAAACAACAAATGCGACGTTTCTACATAACCCCGTCGACTGCTTGAAATATTTTGGATCACGAATGGTACTGGTCCTGGATACTAATTCCCGCCAGGTCTGCCTGTTAACATACAAGTCCGCAGCTACCAAACATCGTCGGACTGTCCCATGTTCAACGCAACACTCCCGTCGAATTCAACCGAATAAAACACAAACGGCGCTTCGTGAATGACCGATTTGAATGCGAAACCAGAACCGACGACAAGCCTCAAATTGAAACTACGCTGTTGAATTTACACATGGAAGATGACTACGAATTTAGCTCGCGATATAATAAAGATTAGTTTGTAGTATTTGTGTTTAATTGGTAGGTCAACGGTGAAGTTATGATCAAAATTGGAATGATTAAATGTTAACGTCGTCTGCACTAGCCGACACGCCCTAGTTGGTGTACCCGTATACTTAAGTAGCGTTGTAGAGTTCCGCAATCGGCCATTTTGATACCAACGGGGTAACTATGTTACCCGTTGGTATAACTTTATCGGCACCACGGACCCTAAATTGGCATTGTACTTTTCTAGATGTGCAGGTGCATCTACAGTTTCGAATTCATGCTTTATTTTATTTTATTTATTAAATAATCAGTTACAGAAACGCATATGTATGACGATTAATATTTATTTTCAACAAAATATTCATTTAACTTTATTAACAAATACACGCATTGAAACACTTCTACCGCACTTGGCCAAGGCCACCCAACCCAATCCTTATTGCACCTATTGCGTAAAATATCTATTTATTAATGTTCTTCCCGCTTGCATTCCTTCCACGTTGTTATTAACGCGCTGGTGTAAATTTCACTCGTTATTTTCTGGCACTTTCATGGGAATATTTTCCAGCCTACCCTCCACACAAATGTTATCAAGCACAGCACATGCTATCACGATTGCACCACATTTTTCAGGATTGTATCGTAACACCCTTTCTCCCATAATAAACCTGAATCTTGATTTTAAAACTCCGTTACATCGCTCTATACAATTACGAGCACTTGCATGATGCTTGTTGTAACGTTCTTCAGGTGATCCAACTGCAGCATTTTGGACTGGAGTCATAAGCCAAGGTTGTTGTGGATATCCAGAATCTCCCAATAACCATGTTGTGGTTTCTCCATTTCTGAAATGTTCCTCCTCTAATGCAACCTTCACATCTGAGTGTCTCCATATGAAAGAGTCAAGTGTAGCCCCCGCATACCGAGCGTTAATATTCAATATTCGCAAATTGTAATCACAAATCTAAAATGAAAAAACCTTTAAAAATTCTGCAAACGAAAAGTACTATTATAACTTACTATTTGAACATTTTTGGAATGATAACCCTTACGATTTACGTAATTATGTTCTTCGTCTTTAGGTGCTATTATAGCAAGGTGGGTACAGTCAATAGCACCTATCGCTCCCGGAAACCTATTTTTTTCCATAAACGTCGTCTTAATTTCCATTTTCTGTGCATTTGTTGTTGGAAATTTTATCCAAATATTAGCCAAGCGTTCAAGAATCAACATAGTAACTTCTTGAACACATTTACTTACAGTGTTCTGGGCCATCGATAACGAATAACTTAGTCCAAGTATACGTTGGTAAAAAACAGTAGAGCAGTAAACATTCTAAGTTTAGGTTCCACAGCTCGAGGATACGTGGAAATGTGCATATGTGGGAGCAGGGCATCTAATAAATAGTTCATCGTTTCCTTATTTAATCTATACAGATTTATGAAATGTTCCTCACTTAATGTAAATGGATCACTATCACTTCGCATTAAGTGACGTTCTACATTAAATCGAAGTATCTGTTCTCGTCATACCTACACACATACCTACTTGTGCTGGGAGCATCTGAAAGGGCATATATTAGTAATTTTAAATAAAGTTTATCACAGCGTATTACCTTTTATATCTAGGAATATACCTACTGAAATACTAATAAAAGTGAGAAACTCGTGTATGGTAAAGGATAATTTGTTAATATTATCAAACAGGTGTATTAACATAACATAAACATAAACATTGTAGAAAACGATCCATCGTGATGCCGATGAAGTATAGAATAGAAATATTTTCGTGAAGTCACACGCGTAGAATTCTATTTATCGGGATCCCTAGACTGATGCCATCTGCGAACGGTCGCCGTTTTGATGCCAACGTCAAAAAGTAACCAGCCCCAGTCGACATCGGGCGCCCTCTTGTGGGCGAAAATCGAATTACACCAGAAGTATTAATGGCGCCATCTTACGGACGGACTGCACAGCGGTCGGTAATAACGATTGCTTTCCCAAAGGTGTGTCTACCGGATGCGTTCCATGAAAGTCCCCCAGATGGCGCTATTTGGAAACGACAACTACTTTGCCGGCGGGGCCATACGACAGTTGGCATTATTGGCAATTACTCTTGCGGGCGAAAGCTGAATTACACCGCATCTTATATCCACATTAACCACGACAAATATATTTACTTTGCAAAACAAACTGTTAATTTCAGGTAAGAAATTACGATTTCTCCTGTAAACATTACATACGCAACGATTATAAAAAAAAGGTTTAATTGTTTTTGGAGGGCTAACGTCAACTAAGTTTGTGATTAATTTTAAAAGTTAAATTTGTTTAAATCAACGCTTAATCGACATTGAGTTAAATGTGGTTTCATTTTTATATCATTACAAAATTACAAGCATTAAACTTATACGGATCATTTCTACCCACAATAGATAGACACGTCGGGGACCAAACGAAGTCATGAGTGCCCACTGAAAACAACAAATGCGACGTTTCTACATAACCCCGTCGACTGCTTGAAATATTTTGGATCACGAATGGTACTGGTCCTGGATACTAATTCCCGCCAGGTCTGCCTGTTAACATACAAGTCCGCAGCTACCAAACATCGTCGGACTGTCCCATGTTCAACGCAACACTCCCGTCGAATTCCACCGAATAAAACACAAACGGCGCTTCGTGAATGACCAATTTGAATGCGAAACCAGAACCATCAAAACGGCGACCGTTCGCAGATGATATCAGTCTAGGGATCACGATAAATAGAATTCTACGCGTGTGACTTCACGAAAATATTTCTATTCTATACGTCATCGGCATCACGATGGATCGTTTTCTACAATGTTTATGTTTATGTTATGTTAATACACCTGTTTGATAATATTAACAAATTATCCTTTACCATACACGAGTTTCTCACTTTTATTAGTATTTCAGTTGGTATATTCCTAGATCTAAAAGGTAATACGCTGTGATAAACTTTATTTAAAATTACTAATATATGCCCTTTCAGATGCTCCCAGCACAAGTAGGTATGTGTGTAGGTATGACGAGAACAGATACTTCGATTTAATGTAGAACGTCACTTAATGCGAAGTGATAGTGATCCATTTACATTAAGTGAGGAACATTTCATAAATTTGTATAGATTAAATAAGGAAACGATGAACCATTTATTAGATGCCCTGCTCCCACATATGCACATTTCCACGTATCCTCGAGCTGTGGAACCTAAACTTAGAATGTTTACTGCTCTACTGTTTTTTACCAACGTATACTTGGACAAAGTTATTCGTCATCGATGGCCCAGAACACTGTAAGTAAATGTGTTCAAGAAGTTACTATGTTGATTCTTGAACGCTTGGCTGATATTTGGATAAAATTTCCAACAACAAATGCACAGAAAATGCAAATTAAGACGACGTTTATGGCAAAAAATAGGTTTCCGGGAGCGATAGGTGCTATTGACTGTACCCACCTTGCTATAATAGCACCTAAAGACGAAGAACATAATTACGTAAATCGTAAGGGTTATCATTCCAAAAATGTTCAAATAGTAAGTTATAATAGTACTTTTCGTTTGCAGAATTTTTAAAGGTTTTTTCATTTTAGATTTGCGATTACAATTTGCGAATATTGAATATTAACGCTCGGTATGCGGGGCTACACTTGACTCTTTCATATGGAGACACTCAGATGTGAAGGTTGCATTAGAGGAGGAACATTTCAGAAATGGAGAAACCACAACATGGTTATTGGGAGATTCTGGATATCCACAACAACCTTGGCTTATGACTCCAGTCCAAAATGCTGCAGTTGGATCACCTGAAGAACGTTACAACAAGCATCATGCAAGTGCTCGTAATTGTATAGAGCGATGTAACGGAGTTTTAAAATCAAGATTCAGGTGTATTATGGGAGAAAGGGTGTTACGATACAATCCTGAAAAATGTGGTGCAATCGTGATAGCATGTGCTGTGCTTCATAACATTTGTGTGGAGGGTAGGCTGGAAAATATTCCCATGGAAGTGCCAGAAAATAACGAGTGAAATTTACACCAGCGCGTTAATAACAACGTGGAAGGAATGCAAGCAGGAAGAACATTAATAAATAGATATTTTACGCAATAAGTGCAATAAGGATTGGGTTGGGTGGCCTTGGCCAAGTGCGGTAGAAGTGTTTCAATGCGTGTATTTGTTAATAAAGTTAAATGAATATTTTGTTGAAAATAAATATTAATCGTCATACATATGCGTTTCTGTAACTGATTATTTAATAAATAAAATAAAATAAAGCATGAATTCGAAACTGTAGATGCACCTGCACATCTAGAAAAGTACAACGCCAATTTAGGGTCCGTGGTGCCGATAAAGTTATACCAACGGGTAACATAGTTACCCCGTTGGTATCAAAATGGCCGATTGCGGTACTCTAAAACGCTACTTAAGTATACGGGTACACCAACTAGGGCGTGTCGGCTAGTGCAGACGACGTTAACATTTAATCATTCCAATTTTGATCATAACTTCACCGTTGACCTACCAATTAAACACAAATACTACAAACTAATCTTTATTATATCGCGAGCTAAATTCGTAGTCATCTTCCATGTGTAAATTCAACAGCGTAGTTTCAATTTGAGGCTTGTCGTCGGTTCTGGTTTCGCATTCAAATCGGTCATTCACGAAGCGCCGTTTGTGTTTTATTCGGTTGAATTCGACGGGAGTGTTGCGTTGAACATGGGACAGTCCGACGATGTTTGGTAGCTGCGGACTTGTATGTTAACAGGCAGACCTGGCGGGAATTAGTATCCAGGACCAGTACCATTCGTGATCCAAAATATTTCAAGCAGTCGACGGGGTTATGTAGAAACGTCGCATTTGTTGTTTTCAGTGGGCACTCATGACTTCGTTTGGTCCCCGACGTGTCTATCTATTGTGGGTAGAAATGATCCGTATAAGTTTAATGCTTGTAATTTTGTAATAATATAAAAATGAAACCAAATTTAACTCAATGTCGATTAAGTGTTGATTTAAACAAATTTAACTTTTAAAATTAATCACAAACTTAGTTGACGTTAGCCCTCCAAAAACAATTAAACCTTTTTTTTTATAATCGTTGCATATGTAATGTTTACAGGAGAAATCGTAATTTCTTACCTGAAATTAACAGTTTGTTTTGCAAAGTAAATACATTTGTCGTGGTTAATGTGGATATAAGATGCGGTGTAATTCAGCTTTCGCCCGCAAGAGTAATTGCCAATAATGCCAACTGTCGTATGGCCCCGCCGGCAAAGTAGTTGTCGTTTCGAAATAGCGCCATCTGGGGGACTTTCATGGAACGCATCCGGTAGACACACCTTTGGGAAAGCAATCGTTATTACCGACCGCTGTGCAGTCCGTCCGTAAGATGGCGCCATTAATACTTCTGGTGTAATTCGATCATCGCCCAAAAGAGGGCGCCCGATGTCGACTGGGGCTAGTTACTTTTTGACGTTGGCATCAAAACGGCGACCGTTCGCAGATGGCATCAGTCTAGGGATCCCGATAAATAGAATTCTACGCGTGTGACTTCACGAAAATATTTCTATTCTATACTTCATCGGCATTCAATTTGAGGCTTGTCGTCGGTTCTGGTTTCGCATTCAAATCGGTCATTCACGAAGCGCCGTTTGTGTTTTATTCGGTTGAATTCGACGGGAGTGTTGCGTTGAACATGGGACAGTCCGACGATGTTTGGTAGCTGCGGACTTGTATGTTAACAGGCAGACCTGGCGGGAATTAGTATCCAGGACCAGTACCATTCGTGATCCAAAATATTTCAAGCAGTCGACGGGGTTATGTAGAAACGTCGCATTTGTTGTTTTCAGTGGGCACTCATGACTTCGTTTGGTCCCCGACGTGTCTATCTATTGTGGGTAGAAATGATCCGTATAAGTTTAATGCTTGTAATTTTTTAATAATATAAAAATGAAACCAAATTTAACTCAATGTCGATTAAGTGTTGATTTAAACAAATTTAACTTTTAAAATTAATCACAAACTTAGTTGACGTTAGCCCTCCAAAAACAATTAAACTTTTTTTTTGAAATCGTTGCATATGTAATGTTTACAGGAGAAATCGTAATTTCTTACCTGAAATTAACAGTTTGTTTTGCAAAGTAAATATAAATTTGTCGTGGTTAATGTGGATATAAGATGCGGTGTAATTCAGCTTTCGCCCGCAAGAGTAATTGCCAATAATGCCAACTGTCGTTTCGAAATAGCGCCATCTGGGGGACTTTCATGGAAAGCATCCGGTAGACACACCTTTGGGAAAGCAATCGTTATTACCGACCGCTGTGCAGTCCGTCCGTAAGATGGCGCCATTAATACTTCTGGTGTAATTCGATTTTCGCCCACAAGAGGGCGCCCGATGTCGCCTGGGGCTAGTTACTTTTTGACGTTGGCACCAAAACGGCGACCGTTCGCAGATGGCATCAGTCTAGGGATCCCGATAAATAGAATTCTACGCGTGTGACTTCACGAAAATATTTCTATTCTATACGTCATCGGCATCACGATGGATCGTTTTCTACAATGTTTATGTTTATGTTATGTTAATACACCTGTTTGATAATATTAACAAATTATCCTTTACCATACACGAGTTTCTCACTTTTATTAGTATTTCAGTTGGTATATTCCTAGATCTAAAAGGTAATACGCTGTGATAAACTTTATTTAAAATTACTAATATATGCCCTTTCAGATGCTCCCAGCACAAGTAGGTATGTGTGTAGGTATGACGAGAACAGATACTTCGATTTAATGTAGAACGTCACTTAATGCGAAGTGATAGTGATCCATTTACATTAAGTGAGGAACATTTCATAAATCTGTATAGGTTAAATAAGGAAACGATGAACTATTTATTAGATGCCCTGCTCCCACATATGCACATTTCCACGTATCCTCGAGCTGTGGAACCTAAACTTAGAATGTTTACTGCTCTACTGTTTTTTGCCTCGGGATCCTACCAACGTATACTTGGACAAAGTTATTCGTCATCGATGGCCCAGAACACTGTAACTAAATGTGTTCAAGAAGTTACTATGTTGATTCTTGAACGCTTGGCTGATATTTGGATAAAATTTCCAACAACAAATGCACAGAAAATGGAAATTAAGACGACGTTTATGGCAAAAAATAGGTTTCCGGGAGCGATAGGTGCTATTGACTGTACCCACCTTGCTATAATAGCACCTAAGGACGAAGAACATAATTACGTAAATCGTAAGGGTTATCATTCCAAAAATGTTCAAATAGTAAGTTATAATAGTACTTTTCATTTGCAGAATTTTTAAAGGTTTTTTCATTTTAGATTTGTGATTACAATTTGCGAATATTAAATATTAACGCTCGGTATGCGGGGGCTCCACTTGACTCTTTCATATGGAGACACTCAGATGTGAAGGTTGCATTAGAGGAGGAACATTTCAGAAATGGAGAAACCACAACATGGTTATTGGGAGATTCTGGATATCCACAACAACCTTGGCTTTTATGACTCCAGTCCAAAATGCTGCAGTTGGATCACCTGAAGAACGTTACAACAAGCATCATGCAAGTGCTCGTAATTGTATAGAGCGATGTAACGGAGTTTTAAAATCAAGATTGAGGTGTATTATGGGAGAAAGGGTGTTACGATACAATCCTGAAAAATGTGGTGCAATCGTGATAGCATGTGCTGTGCTTCATAACATTTGTGTGGAGGGTAGGCTGGAAAATATTCCCATGGAAGTGCCAGAAAATAACGAGTTAAATTTACACCAGCGCGTTAATAACAACGTGGAAGGAATGCAAGCACGAAGAACATTAATAAATAGATATTTTACGCAATAAGTGCAATAAGGGTTGGGTTGGGTGGCCTTGGCCTTGGCCAAGTTAGTTTGAAACAAGTTAAGAAGAAATACCAAAGGATCATTTTGCACGAGGCCAGTTTGAGTCGAAAAGGGCCGATGAGAGAAAACATCTCAAACATAATGCTATTCCAACAATAAAAGTTGCAAAATCATTTGTCAGAAAATGTGAGCGGTAGAAGTGTTTCAATGCGTGTATTTGTTAATAAAGTTAAATGAATATTTTGTTGAAAATAAATATTAATCGTCATACATATGCGTTTCTGTAACTGATTATTTAATAAATAAAATAAAATAAAGCATGAATTCGAAA
The DNA here is from genome assembly GCA_959613385.1 of Geotrupes spiniger. Classification (NCBI taxonomy): domain Eukaryota; kingdom Metazoa; phylum Arthropoda; class Insecta; order Coleoptera; family Geotrupidae; genus Geotrupes; species Geotrupes spiniger. Next base: position 31,776,162 of record OY390739.1, read on the forward strand.
CTGTAGATGCACCTGCACATCTAGAAAAGTACAACGCCAATTTAGGGTCCGTGGTGCCGATAAAAAACACGGTAACATAGTTACCCGTTGGTATCAAAATGGCCGATTGCGGAACTCTACAACGCCACTTAAGTATACGGGTACATCAACTAGGGCGTGTCGGCTAGTGCAGACGACGTTAACATTTAATCATTCCAATTTTGATCATAACTTCACCGTTGACCTACCAATTAAACACAAATACTACAAACTAATCTTTATTATATCGCGAGCTAAATTCGTAGTCATCTTTCATGTGTAAATTCAACAGCGTAGCTTCAATTTGAGGCTTGTCGTCGGTTCTGGTTTCGCATTCAAATCGGTCATTCACGAAGCGCCGTTTCTGTTTTATTCGGTTGAATTCGACGGGAGTGTTGCGTTGAACATGGGACAGTCCGACGATGTTTGGTAGCTGCGGACTTGTATGTTAACAGGCAGACCTGGCGGGAATTAGTATCCAGGACCAGTACCATTCGTGATCCAAAATATTTCAAGCAGTCGACGGGGTTATGTAGAAACGTCGCATTTGTTGTTTTCAGTGGGCACTCATGACTTCGTTTGGTCCCCGACGTGTCTATCTATTGTGGGTAGAAATGATCCGTATAAGTTTAATGCTTGTAATTTTGTAATGATATAAAAATGAAACCACATTTAACTCAATGTCGATTAAGCGTTGATTTAAACAAATTTAACTTTTAAAATTAATCACAAACTTAGTTGACGTTAGCCCTCCAAAAACAATTGAACCTTTTTTTTTATAATCGTTGCGAATGTAATGTTTACAGGAGAAATCGTAATTTCTTACCTGAAATTAACAGTTTGTTTTGCAAAGTAAATATATTTGTCGTGGTTAATGTGGATATAAGATGCGGTGTAATTCAGCTTTCGCCCGCAAGAGTAATTGCCAATAATGCCAACTGTCGTATGGCCCCGTCGGCAAAGTAGTTGTCGTTTCGAAATAGCGCCATCTGGGGGACTTTCATGGAACGCATCCGGTAGACACACCTTTGGGAAAGCAATCGTTATTACCGACCCCTGTGCAGTCCGTCCGTAAGATGGCGCCATTAATACTTCTGGTGTAATTCGATTTTCGCCCACAAGAGGGCGCCCGATGTCGACTGGGGCTAGTTACTTTTTGACGTTGGCATCAAAACGGCGACCGTTCGCAGATGGCATCAGTCTAGGGATCCCGATAAATAGAATTATACGCGTGTGACTTCACGAAAATATTTCTATTCTATACTTCATCGGCATCACGATGGATCGTTTTCTACAATGTTTATGTTTATGTTATGTTAATACACCTGTTTGATAATATTAACAAATTATCCTTTACCATACACGAGTTTCTCACTTACGATTTACGTAATTATGTTCTTCGTCTTTAGGTGCTATTATAGCAACGTGGGTACAGTCGATAGCACCTATCGCTCCCGGAAACCTATTTTTTTCCATAAACGTTGTCTTAATTTGCATTTTCTGTGCATTTGTTGTTGGAAATTTTATCCAAATATCAGCCAAGTGTTCAAGAATCAACGTAGTAACTTCTAGAACACATTTATTTACAGTGTATGTATTTAATAAAGTGTTGGCGGGGTACTTCGGAAGAAATCTGGGACCGTGAGGTCCGCGAAGTCATACGAAATCAGTCGGTTTCAATTCCCGCCAGGCCTGCCTGTTAACATACAAGTCCACAGCTACCAAACATCGTCGAACTGTCCCATGTTCAACGCAACACTCCCGTCGAATTCAACCGAATAAGACACAAACGGCGCTTTGTGAATGATCGATTTGAATGCGAAACCAGAACCGACGACAAGCCTCAAATTGAAACTACGCTGTTCAATTTACACATGAAAGATGACTACGAATTTAGCTTGCGATATAATAAAGGTTAGTTTGTAGTATTTGTGTTTAATTGGTAGGTCAACGGTGAAGTTATGATCAAAATTGGAATGATTAAATGTTAACGTCGTCTGCACTAGCCGACACGCCCTAGTTGGTGTACCCGTATACTTAAGTAGCGTTGTAGAGTACCGCAATCGGCCATTTTGATACCAACGGGTAACTATGTTACCGTGGTTTTTATTGGCACCACGGACCCTAAATTGGCATTGTACTTTTCTAGATGTGTAGGTGCATCTAAAGTTTTGCATTATGTTTGAGATGTTTTTTCTCTCGTCGGCCCTTTTCGAATCGAACTGGTCTCGTGCAAAATGATCCTTTGGTATTTCTTCTTAACTTGTTTCAAACTAACTTGACGATAATTACAAAAAAAAAAAAAAACAGCGACTAAAGAACTGTCGGAGCGTCCTGTGTAGGGATCCCGATAGATAGAATTCTATTTCTCTGACGTCACGTTGCCCAGCAACCAACGATTCTCGCGTAGAAGCGAGTATTAGGTATCACGATGGGAAAAGCGAGTTACCCTGCAATACGTCTTGTTCCTCGATAGAATCGCTTTAGAACGCCTAATTTCAATTGCCGTAACGATTGTCTGCACCTCTCCAAATTATATGTCAGACAGAGATGGCAGTGCGCGGCAAAATTTTAGTTATAAAATGTGTTTTGCACACGTTGAAATGTACCGTCTCATTCTGGGATTTAGTTTTATTTTGGGCTTTACCGTTTCATCCGTTTGAATTCAAGTACACAAGAGCTTCAGTCGAATGGATCATTTTAGTTAAACTTTAGATTTTCTTTGGTTTTTTTAAAGAATCGGTAAGTAATAAATTAAATGAAAATGAAATTTTTACATATGAACAAATGATTTGATGTAATTTATAATGTGCGATACAGTGACCACAATGAGAGTACAAGCAGATCACTGGGTTGCGCTTCTAGATTTTTGCGAGGAGCATCCTGAAATAATAACAAATCGATTCAATGGGTTGAATGGTCGCGCAAACTGCATCATGTTATGAGGTACCCTTAAGGTGCTTCTAAATTCATTAGGTTTTGGTGAGAAATCACAAGATGAATGGAAAAAGGTAAAGACATGTTATAAATACACAATAATAAGACATGTTATAAATACACAATAAAAACTATTTATGGCTATAACCAATTAATAATTACCAGGTATATTCCCATCTTCAAACGCTGGTTTTGCAATTGGTTCAAATCCACCAGATAATAATCGTCCATTATTTTCACGGAAATAAATATGTCCATCTTGATCCCTAACGACTGCAATAATGTATTTAAGCTTCAATCTATATTTTAACAAAATCCATCTGCTATATTAAAAAACGTTTAACACCGTACCTGGCATCATGGAATACAACCTGGGAATAGGCTTCGTATGTAAATAATAATGCTCGACAGCGTGCAACGGTACTTTGACGTAAGGTTCGGACAACTGTCCCACACCTCTGGCCCAAAACCCGGCACAATTTACAAAATAATCGCATTCAATGTGTCCCAAACTCGTGTCGACGCTCTTAACGAAACCGCCCTTTTGATTTATTTTCTGTACCGCACAATTTTCTACAATTTTTACTCCTAAAATAAAAATAAAAGAATTTTGCAAATAAGCCAGGAATGCTACAAATTACCGAAATTTCTCGCCTCGCTTATAAGCGAGGAACAAATTTCGTACGGGTCACCCACTCCATCTTCCGGTATCCACATGCCGCCTTTGATACCGTCCATGTTCAACAGCGGACACCTCTCTTTGCATTCGTCTGTCGTCGGTAAATGACACTCGATATCCCAAGAACTACCAACCAGTAAATGTTACGTTTCAATGTAGAACGACCGTACTTACACAGATTGCGACTTCATTCTCCGAAAGACGAACATTCGATCCTGGGTCCTCGCCAAGTTAATGCTTCCGCACTGTTTCCACCCCGTCGGTAGTCCTTTCGCTTCGAGCTCCTTGTACAGTTCGATGCTGGAGCGAGTCAGATTTACTTGCACGAGACTGGGTTTGAATATGCCTACGAGGGCATCCACCTCCAATTCTAGGCGTGCATTTTAGTAAACATTCGACTTGTTACTTCATTTGCTACCTGTTTTGTTCGATTAGTACGGTTTCGGAGGCCCAGCCTAATTTGCCTAGGTGGTAAGCTACGGAGGCACCCATAACGTTGTGGAGGAAGTACGGGTTGTTCGTCAGATAAGTCTTGAAATGCATTCTTCGTGTTGGAAAAACATCGATATGGTTTACCAACAATTTGGTGTCTAATCTGCCTTGATAGCATAATTAAAACTAAATGTGTTGTAATCTTCGAGATTTACGCAACTATAGCGGTTTCATTTTCTGGATCGGGTGAAAATTTAAAGAATAAATTTCAACACTGACTATTAAGGTTAGGGAAGTATCGAAATTATAAATAACATCACCTCCTTCAGCAATTTGGGATTAAATCTCGTCAATGTTACTAAAACAACTCCATTTAAATAATTCTTCAATGTACGTTTCTGCGGATAAAATAAGCTTGTATTCTATCTATAATTTATGGCTTCTAGAAAAGTAAGCAGGTGTATTATGTACAATTTTTGTCAACTGCAGTGTCGCCAGCACGTCCAGAAAGAGCACTATACACGATAGAATTGAAAATACATTCAACGACAAAATTTAGGTTATGAACTATTACTGGGTGTTTGTTTATGATATGTGTAATTATACTGATACCTATCTTGAAATATAAGCTCCAGTAGTTTTGATTAAAACTGGTTTATTACATTATGGCGATTAGATCACAACAACCAATCAAAAACACAAATTATTCGAGAAAATTTTGACTGTACTTGATATTCACACGTGCACTCAATCGATCGCGTTTTACGCTCTGATAAATTATTTGTCATTTCGTTAAATTTTAAGATACGCAATCTAACAGAAACAAAGCTTTAAATTTAACTTTAACATCCTACTATAATTTTGTTGTATTATCTGAACGTCACATCGGCGACATTTCTGAACGGTGCAACTTTTGATGTGAGATCACCGTAGACATCGAGTTTTAAAATTCGCGAAGTAATATTGCCGACCCTTACGTCGAAGTAGGTCATGACCTTAATTTCACTTTCTCTGAATCGCGTGGTGCAAATTTATACGGAATGCTTCAAACCCCACTTAACATAACTTATAATGCATTTGATGATTGAACTATTTATTGAAATCTTCAATATCCATTAGTACGTTAAGTACATTTTATATGGAAATAAAGTATATATTTAGAAAAAATCCGCGGTTGTCCGCACGAAACTTTCTTATACTCGGTTATACTACGTTTTTCGAAAAAACTTTTCAAATGAAAGTTGTTTAAAATATCAACATCTACAATTCATGTAAGAATATTTTTTTCCGTAACGTGTACCGTTTTCGAGAAGTGGAAAAAGGTGATAAGAGTAAACCATCACTTCCGGTTGAGAGATTGCGTTCAAAATAGGACGTTTTCCTCCTTGCTACATACAAATGTTAAGTTTAAAGTTTCAGAGCTCTAGCTATAATCGTTTGGACGCTAGAGCGCACTGTAACTGAGTATAAGAAGTATAAGAAAGCGGTGCGCGGGTAAACGGCGGTGCGCGGGATTTTTTTATAGTTATTAATAATGGCAACATTGCATGAAATCCAGAAAATAGGGTTAATTCCTAAGGTAATTGTATGCGACCAGGTGATCGAATAATAGAAGTGCATACGGAGATTTAGGAGTGTCACTGGATAGACCATATTTTTACAGCTCCGCTAAAAAAATATTCGCTATTTATGATGTTCCACATCTATTCAAAACCTTGAGAATGACATGCTTAATGCAGACCATATCCTCGATTGTGGGAAAATATGTATTAGTGATATAAAGAGAGCATATGAAATTGATAGGCTCGCAGGGACACGTTCCTTAATAAAAATTATGGAAGCACATATTCATCCAAACGCGTTTGAGAAAATGGCCATAAAATTAGCAGTACAAATATTTAGCCGTGCATATTTAGCTGCAGCTCATTGTGCCTTAGTACACATTGCCGGTTACTTGGTTAAAAAGTGTTTAGATAAGTTCTGCTCAAGTAAAATTGCGATAAATTAAGTGACGAAAGCCAAGTGCTCATCTTATACCGTAATTATGAAAGGAATACTGATTCTGATAGATGAAACGTACCCTCAGATTATGCAAGTACAATGTACAGTATTGCAATGGACACATTTCAAAAAGAATTCAGTAAACATATGCATAAAATTAAGTTGAAGGAAAGAATTTTAAATAAAATCATCCAAGAAGTTAATTTCTTAATTACAAATATATATATGTATATAATTTACACGAAAGATGGTCTAATCTTACACCTCAATGGTGTAGTGAACATTAATTAAAACAGGTCCATGAAGACTAACTGGTGGATCGCTAGACAATATTGTTTCTGGGTTATTACCCTTCGTCAGTAGCGATTACCAAGAACCTTAGTTGTTGAAATACCTTTACATGTAGTGGCCGTCAACAACTAAGGTTGTTGGTAATCGCTACTGACGAAGGGTAATAACCCAGAAACAATATTGTCTAGCGATCCACCAGTTAGTCTTCATGGACCTGTTTTAATTAATGTTCACTACACCATTGAGGTGTAAGATTAGACCATCTTTCATGTAAATTTTACATTTTTCTGTCAAATTTGACACGACGCATTTTCAATATATATATATATATATATATATATATATATATATATATATATATATATATATATATATATATATATATATATATTTGTAATGATTAATACGGAGGATAAAATACTTAAATTTAAGCAGTTTAAAAGAAACAGAGAGGCAGTTTCCGAGGACTTTAGAAGGTTTAATTAACTTCAAATGTAAATTTAAAACCTAAATACAAACCAATACAATATAAATAGATAGTATAATAAACTTAAATTACTTTAATATATATCACATTATGCGAAAACCCGGTTTAAAACTAGGATATGTAAAATAAAATAAGAAAAATAAGTTAGGTTATGTTCATTTGTATGCATCGAAATGTCGGATCGGCCGCATAACAACAAGGCAATCCATTTAAATTCAGATTTCAATCAGGATAGCTATGCACGGTAGTATAAAAGGGAAATTAAAAAAAAAGATAGTCAGAGCGTCGTTAACCACCAAGTAAGCAGCTTCTGTATCGCGAAGATCTAAAATCGTAAACAACCCAGAAAAAATCTAAAAATCAAAGTCAAATTGAAATAACCGTATTCGTAAAAATATATTAAACTTACCGGAGAATAATCCGCGGAACGGATTAAATTTATCGACCACCTATCGATTAAAAAAGGTAGATTTAAATGCCGATACACGTATTTTATGTGCATAAAGATCACGAATAATTGTCCACCACATTACACACAAGTATAAGTTAAAAGTTTGCAAACCACCAACAGCCCTCTTGGAAGGCCATCGCGATTAATTGAATAACAAAAGATAGAGGGCCAATGCGAAAATGCTTCGTATAAACCCTACAACCGTCATAACAAGCCGGTTTCCAATCGTCCCATAAGCGTTGTCTTACTGTGGTACAGCGAGATCGAAAAAAAATTAGTCAAAGTAGGTCATGGAAAAAAAAGCCGCATGTCTTTTCCTAGTTCATCAGGGTACGTCTGCGAGGTAGGTAGGTGCGACTAATCAAGAACTTAATGTTTTAGATGTTAGTTGAGTGAAAAAAAAAAGACCTTGACTTTGTTATTTTGTGATTTTGAACGAGACCGGTTCGAGTCGAAAAGGGCGGATAATAATTTAAACACTCGATAATTACTCCCCTCCCCCTCAAATTCAAAGATATCCTTATTTGGATGCAACGGTCACTTTTTACGCCAAAAAAGCGATTATCCAGTCGGCCGCGACTAACAATTGCGACTCGCTCATTGTTTGACGGTCGTTAGCAGGTTTCGGGCGTTTCACGTTCAACTAAAATATAATTTTCCGTCGCGTCGACGAAGAACCCGAAGAAACCGCGTGTGTGCTTCGCGCGAAGAACTTGGAAACTTTGAACGTTCCGTGAACGAACTTACGAAGGAAGAGGCGGCGGCTTCGGTGAGCACTTAATTTTCGTAAATCGCGAACTTTGCATGTACGCGGCGATTGAATTAAATATAAATTACAATAAAAAAAATTAAAAAATTAAATAAATAAACACCGACACATCGGAACTAAATTATTAATGGCATTGCAAATATCAAATGTCATGCAAATATCGAAATGTTTCATTCCGTAATAATAAGAAATGTATTGCGTTAATTGCTAATTTGTGTGTTTGGGTTTCTTAGGATGCTTTTAAAAATGTCCTTGATTGATTCAAGTGTAAAATAAAAAATTTCGTACAACTTGTGTGACTGCGGACGTAGTAATGAAGCCACTCGATTATTAGTTCCCGAAAAAAACGCAAAAATAGCGTCGCCTAGGTGCAACGAACGGGGACGGGCAGTTTTGAACAAAAAAGGTGATTATGCAGTCGGCGCTGACTCATATTTGCGACGCTTCTCGTTCCATTAGGTGTGTTCTTTTTACTGCAAATATTAGAATAAATCTGAAACTCTCACCAGCAGCACCGTTTTGTTTGCAAGCGTACAAGTGAGTTCTGTGGATATTTTCAGTGCCCTCTGCACCGAAATAATATCTTCTGCATTATAGTTACTCATGGTTATAATATATGCTATAAATCTATAAATTCTCACAAAATATATTGAAAATAAATTCCGTGATTATTTTTCTTCTTCAATATAAACGTAATTTTTGAAATCTAGTATTTGACAGAAGAGAAAACGGTTTTATTTACAAATTGGAACTGATCTGATACACTCAACTCATATGTGATTTAATATGATCCGAGTCTCAAGTAAAAAGAACACAGCTATTATGTACTTGTTACATAAATAGCCATTATATGAGCATTTTAAAGACTTCAATAAAAACTTCAATTACCAATTCGTTATTAGTTAGGTTAAGTTGAGTGTGATGTATTCCGCATAATTTTGCACCAAGCGATTCAGACAAAACGAAATCAAGGCCATGACTTACTTGGATGTAAGCGTCGGCAATGTTACTTCGCGGATTTTTATTTAACTCGATGTCTACGGTAATCTCACTTGAAAAGTTGCCCCATTCAGAAATGTCGCCGACGTGTAGCGTTCAGATAATATATGAAAGTAAAGCCTACTAGGATGTTAAAGTTAAATTTAAAGCCTCAATCCTGTTAGAGTGCATATCTTAAAATTGAGCGAAATGACAAATAATTTATCATAACCTAACTTAAAACGCGACATGTATAAATATCAAGTACACTCAAAATTTTCTTAATGTACTGCATAATTAGTGTATCACAAAACTGTTATTATTCAAAGCCATTATCGCTATAGGTAATAAAATTATAATTACTTAATTTTATTTACCAGGCATTTCACAACACAACTGTCAATTTTAAAGCAATTGACACATCGAACAAGAAAAACGAAGAATTTTCACAAAATAGGGTTTTGCCATAATTCGTCGTTTTTTTTCAATACGATTTAATGATTTTGTAAATCCGTCGTTGGCAACGCAGTTTTATCAAACGTGTAATTTTCAGTTAAAAATAATTAACGGCAAACATTGCGTTAGTAGCACCTCAGTGAAGATCGTGTTCAATATAATAATAATCTAGAATTTGACAGAAAAGAAAACTGTTTTATTTACAAGTTGGAACTGATCTGATACACTCAACTAATGTGTGATTTGATATGATCTGAGTCTTAAGTAAAAAGAACACAGCTATTGTTAGAATGGCTTTGCAAGTTTTCGGGTGTTTGTTTCGCGTTCAAGTTAAATCGAAATTTAACGGTTCGTTGATAGACTCAGAAATGTTTAGTGAACGGACTTTTTGGAGGGGCGGCGTCGATCTTGCATCTAAAATTCTAAATAGACGGAACCGGGGCCGAGTCGAGGCGGTTATTGGGTGAGCTTTCCAACACGTGATTTAACGTGTACGCGGCAATTTACGCAGCGTAATTAAAAAAAAAAATTAAAAAACACCCGTTATAATCTATGGGTCGATCATTATTTATTTTTGTGTTTGACAATACTGCACCGATTCCTACATCGCTAGCATCTATGGTTAAGTTATAATTTTTGAAAAATCGGTATGTTGAAAAATAGGGTTATGTTTGTTAGAATATCTTTATAAAGTTCCAAACTTACGTATTCAGGAATTTTAATATTTACCACTTGTCATTTCTTTAAATAGTTCGTCGTCGGTTTTGTTAATTTAAGTTCTGATTGAATTTGCGATGAAATCCGACCAAGCCAAGGAAACCTTTAATTCGTTTAGTCGTCGATCTTAATTGAGACCTGATGGGTTCTTTTAACCCAAATAACAGAGCTTTCAATAGCATAAGTAGTTTATACACAATACACGTCGTGTTTCAAGTTCAGTCGGTTTACAACAAACACATTTTTCCCAGTGTACATTAAAATATTAAATTCGTTAAATGTTTGTTTCAGATGCTGGTGTACGACGAAAAAAAGATAAAAACGCTCATAATTGTAACGTCATTTTATTTGTAAGAAAGCAACATAAGTGTTTTCACACGTCGTGTAATTAAGGGGGCTTACTTGGAAGTCGACTGTTACCAGCACGACGGCACGACTCGTCATTCGCAAGCGCTAGGTAGGATGCTGTACCCACCCTGGGCATCTGTTAGGCCCGTGTGAAGCTTGCACACACGGGGTGTTGTCCACACCAAAAGGGTCTGGTATAACAAGTGTTGCGCGTATGTTTGCCTCTACAGCGAGATCATCGCAAACATGATCAGGGGAAATAGCTGTGGTCCTAGGATCTGCTATCAAAGAACCAAAGAGTATGCCTCCTACACGGCGCGTGTTGCATTTATTTGCTACATTTGAATTTGCCAGTAGTGTCGATGTAAAATCGATGGCGTTTTTATTTTTTTGAGCGCCGGCGGGCCGAGTATGGGCGGAGCCGGACCCCGACTTCCAGAAGGTAAGCTTGTGAGATTTTAACTTTTATAATACGTTGCGTTTCAAGTTCAGTCGGTTTACAACAAACACATTTCCCAGTGTACATTAAAATATTAAATTCGTTGAATGTTTGTTTTAGATGGTGGTGTACGACGAAAAAAAGATAAAAACGTTTATAGTCATTTTATTTGCAAAGCAACATAAATGTTTCACTGTCGTGTATCGTTTGATGGGGCTAACTCTTGGCGGTCTACTTTTAACCCGCACGAAGCACGAATCGTCATCTGCACGGTGACAGTATCCACTCTGGGTATTCCTAATCCGCGTCTACAAAGCGTGTCGTCATCCGTTAAGGGTGAGGTATATGCAGTGTGACGTGTGGCTATCAAAGGAAACTGCTTTGGGTGTGCCCCTTAACTGCATAATGTGCTACATTTAAATTTGCTAATAGTATATTTTGCATTATTTAAATAATGGCGTTTTTATTTTTTTGTGAGCACCCGTAAGCAGGATATGGGTAGAGGTGCGAGGATTTCCAGCAACAACAACGACAACATCTACATATACTGTTGAGATTAGAAGAGGTAAGCTTGAGATTATAACTTTTACAATTAATAGCGTTTTGTTGTAAGCTGGTGCTAAAGATGAATTTGGTTTTAAAAAAATCCTATTTCTTGTCTGACCCTCTACACGAGATAACTGGGTATGTTCTTAGGGATAGCATAAGTAATCTATACACAATACATTGTGTTTCAAGTTCAGTCGGTTTACAATAAACACGCTTTTATCCAACAGCGATACCATGGCTGTAAATATATCGAATTAATCGAAATTAAATTCAATGAAAAAATTACCCGCATAAATTCTTCGTCCGGGTCGGCGAATTTCGCAATTCATATCAACGACATATTGTGTCCTATATCAGCCCCTCTAAAACGAGGTAATTGGGTTCTACGGGATAGCATAAGTGATCTATACACAATACGTTTTGTTTCAACTTCAGTCAGTTTACAATAAACGCATTTTTTCAATATCCTTCAAAATATTAAATTCGTTAAATGTTTGTCTCAGATGCTGGTGTACAACGAACAAAAAATTAAAACTCTCATAGTCATTTATTTGTAAAGCAACATAAATGTTTCACTGTCATGTATCGTTTGATGGGGCTAACTCGTGGCGGTCGACTTTTAACCCGCACGATGCACGAATCGTCATCTGCATGGTGGCAGTATCCACTCTGGGTATTTCTAATCCGCGTGTGCAAAGCGTGTCGTTATCCGTTAAGGAGTGAGGTATATACAGTGTTCATCAGGGGATAATTGTTGAGTCTGCTCGGGTGTGCCCCTTAACTGCATAATGTGCTACATTTAAATTTGCTAATAATGAAAGTGGAATAGGCCTCTTGGGGATACCACTATAAAAAAAACGCGCCAAGCGCTTTACCTCTGGGGTGGTGTGGAAAAAAGCAAATGAAATAACTAAATCAGAAACTATAATAAATTCAAATATAGAGTAGTATATAGGCTCTTATACTGCATAATGTGCTACATTTAAATTTGCTAATAGTACATTTTGCTTATTTAAATAATGGCGTTTTTATTTTTTTGTGAGCGCCCTTAAGCAGGATATGGATAGAGGTGGGAGGATTTTTAACAACAACAAGGGCAACACCTACATATACCGTTGATTTAAAAAGGTAGGCTCGAGATTATAATTATTTATAACTACACACATTTATATAACTACTTTACACATAGATTTCATATTTGCACAGTAATATATTCTAATATAGGATACTAAATTTCAGATGATGGTGGTATGTGAAGAAAGGAAGATGTGAAAGTGGAATAGGCCTCTTGGGGATACCACTATAAAAAAACGCGCCAAGGGCTTTACCTCTAGGGTGGTGTGGAAAAACGCAAATGATATAACTAAATTAGAAACTATAATAAATTCAAATATAGAGTACTTTTATATTTCAATTAAATTTAATAATATCCGAGTAGTAGGGAATTAAATGAAATAAGGCGGGGCCATACGACAGTTGGCATTATTCGCATTTACTTGCCATTAGACACAAAAATGTCATAACTTTATTTGCGAATTTAACACCGAAGCGGACGTTTCCGAGAAATAATTTTCATACCGTTGGACTTGTAACGACTCGTACAACATCATAAAACAGGTATTTAGCCGTTCCGTGACGATTTTTTGGCCATAAATGTTTATCTTCCGGAGGCCGTAATTCGGCACCCCGTGCCGACCGACAAAAAATTTCAACGGATTCTCATTTCTACACCTTTAATTAGCCCCCAAACAAAAAATCATCAAAATCCGTGACTACACCGTATTCGCTAATTCAGCCTAACGTCGAAACATTCTGGTGTGATAAAGGACGAGAAGCGCGAAGATGTTACACCACCGTTAACAGAAATAAAACGCGATACAGTTGTGATGCAAAATATTTCAACGATGGGAATTATACACGAAGGTGTTAAAAGCAAGTTAGATTTCGGCGAAGATTTACTAAGCTCTTCGCGTTGGCATGAACCAGACGTACGAGTAAATGAGAGTCTTGAAATACCACTCGACAGAATGACTCACAAATGTGAAATAACAAGATATGTCACGACACGTGAAAAGACACACGGGCGACAGCGACCACAAATGCGAAGTTTCCGACAAATACTTCACGAGGAAACACAGCTTGCTGGAACATTTAAAAATTCACTCGGGTAAAAGGAACTACAAGTGCGAAATTTGCCCCAAGTCCTTCACAACAAAGCAAGTCATGTCGAGACACGTGAAAACGCGCACCGCACCGGCAAAAGGAACCACAAATGTAAAACGTGCGGCAAACGCTTCGCGAAAAGCCAATACATCTTCAGACACACGAAAACACACACCGGCGAAAGGAACTACTAGTGTGAAATTTGCACGAAACGGTTCACGAGAAATCACACCTTGTCAGACCATTTGAAAATTCACGCCGGTGAAAGGAACCACGAATGCGAAATTTGTGCCAAACGGTTCGCGACGAAATCGTATTTGTTGATACGTTTGAAATCTCACACGATTAGAAAGTACCAATGTGATGTTTGCAGGAAATGCTTCACGATGAAAGGATATCTCAAGACGCATGTGAAATCGCACAGTTCTGGGGAAAAGTACGAATGCGATGTTTGCCGCAAGCGCTTCACGATGAAACAAGTTATGTGTAGGCACATGAAAACGCATAGGCGAAGGAAAATTAAAATTTGCATGAAATCCACGACGAAACAAACTAAATTGGGACACGCAAGGACACGTGCTTGGAATTACGAAAGTCAAATTTGCTATCGGTATTTTAAAACTAGAAAAGAGTTATCGGAACATGATGATATTAAAGAAAAGAGTGAACAAGAGTTTCTTGAAAAATTTTCGTGCAACATGCAGAGCATCGGCAAGATTCAAAGACAATTCATTAAGGACGAAAAGTTGGAGGTCGACGATGGTAAGATTTAATTTCACTTAATTTTTCATGAACGACATTCTTCGCGTATATATGGTTATCATTGTAATTTTTGGTTCCCTCAATGATGTCAATGTGTTTGATGTATCTGATTTCATGTGGTATTTTTACAAATGTAAGATCTGCTCGAAAAGCTTCGCGAAAAACCAATATTTGTCGAGACACATGAAAACGCATACCGGCGAGAGAAACTACAAATGCGAAATATGCAACAAATGCTTCACAAGAAATCACACTTTGTTGGATCATTTGAAAATTCACACCGGTGAAAGAAACCACAAATGTGAAATTTGCGCGAAACGCTTCACGACGAAAGCGTATTTGTTGATACATTCGAACTCGCACACGACCGAAAGAATGTACAAGAGCGATATTTGCACGAAATACTTCGCGATTGTCTGAAGATACATATGAAGTCGCACTGTTGCGAAAAAAGTACCAATGTGACGCTTGCAAGAAGTTTTTCGTGACGAAACAGAGTGTGTCAAGACACGTGAAAACACACATTGGTGAAAGAACGAGAAAAGCGCTATCGGAAATTTTCGTATAACATGCAGAATTTTGGATTTACTTACTTTATATTAAAATTCTATATCCTTCAATTTTCTCATACATCGTTTGTTAAGTTTTCCACTAACAAAAGATAGATACAACACCGAACTCAATCTTATTAAAAACATTGTGGGTTACAATGGTTTCGATACGGGCATAGTGACTAACCTTATTAGGAAACATAAACGTAACAACACACTCGTAGATTCCACCTGTCTGCTACCTCAAAGAGATCAAGGCAATAAATTTGTTTGTTTACCGTACCACGCAGCGTCTAAAAACTTAAATAAACTTTTCAAAAATCATGAACTTCAGGTCGCGTTTAAATCGAGCAATTCTTTGAAAACCGCATTAGGGAACGCCAATGATAAAATTGAGGTAGAACAGAAAAGTGGAATATATGAAATAAATTGCAAGGACTGTAAACAAAAATACGTTGGGCAAACTAAATGTTCAATTAAAACTCGCTACAAAGAACATATAGCACATTTTAGATCCAACAGACCCGAAAAATCAAGCGTAGCCCAGCATATTTTAGAAACAGGCCACGCATTACCACTAGATTCGCTTAAATTAATTAAAAATGTACACAATTGTAGAGAATTAGACAGCTACGAAAGTATTTTCATACACGGGTACAAAAACAATTTAATGAATTCCGACAACGGACCGATACCGCAGTCCAGCTTATTTGAATTGCAGTTAGCACTCATGGCAACAAGGAGGACGGTACACTACACCCCGCTTTACATTTCCTTTAGGGTTAAGAGTATAAATATAAGGTTTTTTAATTTTAACACATTATGAGCGGGTAGCCTAGCATGAGCGGGTAGCCTAGCATATAAAACTATGCTGCGTAGTGGGAAACTAAAATAATTGTACGAGATAACTCTTAATTTCATATGTAAACCCATCCGGTAAAAATACCCTGTCCCGCTTTTAAAATACCTACATTCAAAAGGTAAAAATACCCGCCCGTTAATGGCCAGCAGTTCTCGCGACGGGTAATTTTACCCGGCCCGCTTATAATGTGTTAATTTGACTTCAGTCTTATCTCACTGGTGATCCGTTCAGATTCTACTGAAGATGGCAACGTAGTTGCCGAAATACGTATTTAGATTTGTAAAAATCAAGTGTGGTAAGGGGTTTTTATCTTATAATTGTTATTATAAGTTTTCTCTTTTTTCTTTATAGTAAAACCACAGGCTCCGCTAATTTTCATCTATATCCTTGATGTAAAATATGCAAAAATGTCAGAAATACAAATTTTTCCACAATTTACATGAATATCGGTGAATCAATTGGTTGGTACAAAAATCCCTTCCATGGCTCTAATGTAATAATTAATTCCCCACACAACCCGTACAACAAAAAGTGTTTACAATCGAGATAAGTCCGTAATTTATCTACATTTAAAAAATCGTTACCAGTTCATTTAATTACAAAAGTACGTAATGCACAGAAATGAATTTTCATATAAACAAGTCCATATCCAGATTGTACAGGTCGGTAATTCAGTCGCATGTATACAAAATATTCACGTTCTAAATCCTTCAATAATAAACTCCTCCAAAAATAGTTGTGTGATCATTATCATTAATTCAAATTTAAAGTACGCTCTCTATAATTGATCTAGAAAATTTGTATACACATCAACCGACATCGATTTTTCAGTCAGATTTCGGTCATGTGCTGTTCTGCAATTGCAAATACATGTCAAATTATTTAGTTTAAACTACCACCATTGACGGCTGATTTACGAAAAAGAGATCACTATGCTAAGGTGAATTTGCAATTACAATTACTAATTCTAGGCAAGCTGTTTTTTTTTTCTCTCTATTAAGTATACATTACCTATATCTCTAATAATCATGTAAATGTTGTATCAAAAGCAACTATTAAAAATACCTAAAAAACAAGCGAGGAACTAATAAAAATGTCGATTGGACACAAAAGAATGTTTTAATAATTATACATCTTATAAAAACGGATGGTGCAATGCATCCACCGCCGATATCCTCGATTTCGGATTAACGTCCAACAATTGCTTCAAGAGGTCATAAGCCTCGGCTGGAAACTCATCCGTTACGTCCCATAATAAAAATCTTGATTTGCGTACCACCACAACACGATTCTACAACATACCAGCGTGAAAGGTTTTCCTCGGCAAACACAAACATCTTCTAATTGATCACAACCGGTACAGTTATTCACTCCGTCCAATTTCGCTGCTTTTTTCTTCTCGATCGAAGCACACGACAGATTTTCCTCAAGTCCAACGGCACGCAAGCCTCACTACAAATTAAATATCGGCCTCATTGATTTAAATACGTACCGCATAGGCTCGCGACCTTTTTCACCGCGTCAAAACCAAATATCGTTATAATTTCCGCCAGGGCGGTCATGTCGTCAGGACTGGAGAAAAAATTGCAACAGTATTTTTTCTATCGTATAAGAAATTGCCAGGTTTGACGTCACGGTGCACTATGCTGAATTCGTGAACGAGTGCTTTGGCTTTTAATACATTTTTTATGTACACGGCTCTTCGGCGTCCATATCGCCCACGTAGTCCTAAAATTAAATTAAATTACAATTCCGTCTTTAAATTTGTCGTAAAACTTACGTTAAAACAGTCGTGAGGTTGATACGGCATGATGAAGATCACATTGTTCCCGTTCCTCAGGCACAGATCTATTCCGGCGACGTTATCTAAGCCTCTAAAATATAAATTAACGAATCGAATGAAAATGCCGGCATTTAATGAATTACCCGATGTCTTTTAAGCATTGCAATTCGAATTTAATTCTATCTGGATGACACGTACGTACTACGTTTTCGTAACGTTTCGTCGCCTTTTAACGACGCTAAGAACATCGTGCTGAAAGTTCCATATATGGCCAATATGGCAGTGTTCTTCTCTCCTATCTATTGCACGAAAAAGCAGCCACATTATAAAATTTTTAAACAGTATGTACGACGTTCCCTGCCATGTTTTTAAACACGATATCCCTTACTAGGCTATACGTGACCTCCCCTGACATTCTTTCTAGTACCCAAACCATTTCATTTTCCTGGCTGTCTAAGACAGCCGTATTCAGTCACTTTTATTTTCATCGTAACTTTTGTAATAAGCTCCGCTCCACCTATTATTTTACCTGAGGATTTCGGCGAGACTGCGTCGAATTCCTTCCTTGTGAAGTACAATTCTTTCGTTTGGATCGGCGACTCGTTCCGTTGATAATCTACAAACGTTTTGTTTTTCTAAATCGTTTCAAATTCCTTTACTTACCTTTTTTTTCTTTTCTGGTGTACATGTTGGTGGCATATTTGAAATTTAATTAGATATTGAAATTTGTGCTCAACCGGAGTTACGACACAGTTAACATAACCTATAATTTTCGTCAACTGCAGTGTAGCCAGCACGTCCAGAAAGAGCACAATAGAATTGAAAATACATTCAACCACAAAATTTAGGTTATGAACTATTATTGGGTGTTTGTTTACGACATATGTAATTATACTGATACCTATCTTCAAATGTAAGCTCCAGTAGTTTTGATTAAAACTGACTGGTTTATTACATTATGGCGATTAGATCACAACAACCAATCAAAAACACAAATTATTCGAGAAAATTTTGACTGTGCTTGATATTCACACGTGCACTCAATCGATCGCGTTTTACGCTCTGATAAATTATTTGTCATTTCGTTAAATTTTAAGATACGCAATCTAACAGAAACAAAGCTTTAAATTTAACTTTAACATCCTACTATAATTTTGTTGTATTATCTGAATGTCACATCGGCGACATTTCTGAACGGTGCAACTTTACATGTGAGATCACCGTAGACATCGAGTTTTAAAATCCGCGAAGTAATATTGCCGACCCTTACGTCGAAGTAGGTCATGACCTTAATTTCACTTTCTCTGAATCGCATGGTGCAAATTTATACGGAATACTTCAAACCCCACTTAACATAACTTATAATGCATTTGATAATTGAACTATTTATTGAAATCTTCAATATCCATTAGTACGTTAAGTACATTTTATATGGAAATAAAGTATATATTTAGAAATAATTTAAATTTAATTTTCTTCTTCGTACATAGAACATCGTCCCACAATGAACATCTGAACTGAAAGCAATCGGATATTCCTGAAAGTTGTTTAAAATATCAATATCGCGCCCAGGCACACATACACACACACACACACAGAAGTCATTCCGAAAATAGATGCCGATGCCTTGACCTTTTCGTCCTTTTGGCCTTGACCTTTTGGCCTTGGCCTCTTGGCCTTTTGGCCTTGGCCTTTTGGCCTTGGCCTTGGCCTTTTGGCCTTGGCCTTTTGGCCTTGGTCTTTTGGCCAAGACCAAGGTCAAAAGGCCAAGGCCAAGGCCAAAAGGTCCAAGCCAAAAGGCCAAAAGGCCAATGCCAAGGCCAAAAGGTCAAGGCGAAAAGGCCAAGGCCAAAAGGCCAAACGACCAAGTTTTGAGGTCCCCTGAATCGTTTCTGACTATTTTCGGAATGACGTCTGTGTGTCTGTGTGTGTGTGTGTGTGCGCGCGCTCTAGCGTCCAAACGATTATAGCTAGAGCTCTGAAACTTTAAATTTAACATTTGTATGTAGCAAGGAGGGAAAGGTCCTATTTTGAACGCAATCACTCAACCGGAAGTGATGGTTTACTCTTATCACCTTTTTCCATATCTCGAAAATGGTACACGTTACGGAAAAAAATATTCTTACATAAATTATAGATATTGATATTATAAACAACTTTCACTTGAAAAGTTTTTTCGAAAAACGTAGTATAACTAAGTATAAGTAAGTTTCGTGCGGACCACCGCGGATTTTTACTTACTTATACTTTATGTATAAGTAAGTATAGGAATCATGAAAAATTTCGACCTCGAGATTTCAACGGATATACGCCTTTTGAGGTCCCCTGAATCGTTTCTGACTATTTTCGGAATGACGTCTGTGTGTCTCTCTCTCTGTGTGTGTGTGTGTGTGTGTGTGTGTGTGTGTGTGTGTGTTTGTGTGTGTGTGTGTGTGTGTGTGTGTGTGTGTGTCTGTGCGCGCTCTAGCGTCCAAACGATTATAGCTAGAGCTCTGAAACTTTAAACTTAACATTTGTATGTAGCAAGTAGGAAAACGTCCTATTTTGAACGCAATCTCTCAACCGGAAGTGATGGTTTACTCTTATCACCTTTTTCCATATCTCGAAAACGGTACACGTTACGGAAAAAAATATTCTTACATAAATTATAGATATTGATATATTAAACAACTTTCATTTGAAAAGTTTTTTCGAAAAACGTAGTATAACTAAGTATAAGTAAGTTTCGTGCGGACCACCGCGGATTTTTACTTACTTATACTTTATGTATAAGTAAGTATAGGAATCATGAAAAATTTCGACCTCGAGATTTTAACGGATATACGCGTTTTGAGGTCCCCTGAATCGTTTCTGACTATTTTCGGAATGACGTCTGTGTGTCTGTGTGACTGTGTGTCTGTGTGTGTGTGTGTGTGTGCGCGCTCTAGCGTCCAAACGATTATAGCTAGAGCTCTGAAACTTTAAATTTAACATTTGTATGTAGCAAGGAGGAAAACGTCCTATTTTGAACGCAATCACTCAACCGGAAGTGATGGTTTACTCTTATCACCTTTTTCCATATCTCGAAAACGGTACACGTTAGGGAAAAAAATATTCTTACATAAATTATAGATATTGATATTTTAAACAACTTTCACTTGAAAAGTTTTTTCGAAAAACGTAGTATAACTAAGTATAAGTAAGTTTCGTGCGGACCACCGCGGATTTTTACTTACTTATACTTTATGTATAAGTAAGTATAGGAATCATGAAAAATTTCGACCTCGAGATTTTAACGGATATACGCATTTTGAGGTCCCCTGAATCGTTTCTGACTATTTTCGGAATGACGTCTGTGTGTCTGTGTGTGTGTCTGTGTGTGTGTCTGTGTGTGTGTCTGTGTGTCTGTGTGTCTGTGCGCGCTCTAGCATCCAAACGATTATAGCTAGAGCTCTGAAACTTTAAATTTAACATTTGTATGTAGCAAGGAGGAAAACGTCCTATTTTGAACGCAATCACTCAACCGGAAGTGATGGTTTACTCTTATCACCTTTTCCCATATCTCGAAAACGGTACACGTTACGGAAAAAAATATTCTTACATGAATTGTAGATATTGATATTTTAAACAACTTTCATTTGAAAAGTTTTTTCGAAAAACGTAGTATAACCGAGTATAAGAAAGTTTCGTGCGGACAACCGCGGATTTTTTCTAAATATATACTTTATTTCCATATAAAATGTACTTAACGTGCTAATGGATATTGAAGATTTCAATAAATAGTTCAATCATCTTATTATATGCATTATAAGTTATGTTAAGTGGGGTTTGAAGTATTCCGTATAAATTTGCACCACGCGATTCAGAGAAAGTGAAATTAAGGTCATGACCTACTTCGACGTAAGGGTCGGCAATATTACTTCGCGAATTTTAAAACTCGATGTCTACGGTGATCTCACATCAAAAGTTGCACCGTTCAGAAATGTCGCCGATGTGACGTTCAGATAATACAACAAAATTATAGTAGGATGTTAAAGTTAAATTTAAAGCTTTATTTCTGATTGCGTATCTTAAAATTTAACGAAATGACAAATAATTTATCACAGCGTAAAACGCGATCGATTGGGTGCACGTGTAAATATCAAGTACAGTCAAAATTTTCTCGAATAATTTGTGTTTTTGATTGGTTGTTGTGATCTAATCGCCATAATGTAATAAACCAGTTTTAATCAAAACTACTGGAGCTTATATTTGAAGATAGGTATCAGTATAATTACATATATCATAAACAAACACCCATTAATAGTTCATAACCTAAATTTTGTCGTTTAATGTATTTTCAATTCTATCGTGTATAGTGCTCTTTCTGGACGTGCTGGCGACACTGCAGTTGACGAAAATTATAGGTTATGTTAACTGTGTCGTAACTCCGGTTGAGCACAAATTTCAATATCTAATTAAATTTCAAATATGCCACCAACATGTACACCAGAGAAGAAAAAAGGTAAGTAAAGGAATTTGAAACGATTTAGAAAAACAAAGCGTTTGTAGATTATCAACGGAACGAGTCGCCGATCCAATCGAAAGAATTGTACTTCACGAGGAAGGAATTCGACGCAGTCTCGCCAAAATCCTCAGGTAAAATAATAGGTGGAGCGGAGCTTATTGCAAAAGTTACGATGAAAATAAAAGTGACTGAATACGGTTGTCTTAGACAGCCAGTAAAATGAAATGGTTTGGGTGCCAGAAAGAATGTCAGGGGAGGTCACGTATAGCCCAGTAAGGGATATCGTGTTTAAAAACATGGCAGGGAACGTCGTACATACTGTTTAAAAATTTTATAATGTGGCTGCTTTTTCGTGCACTAGATAGGAGAGAAGAACACTGCTATATTCGGAACTTGAAACAGACATTCCCCGAATTGGAGAGATTATTTTTTCTGCACAGACAACTCGGATATGGAACTTTCAGCACAGTGTTCTTAGCGTCGTTAAAATGCGAAGAAATGGTACCAAAACGATACGCCGTCAGACACGTAGTACCTACGTGTCATCCAGATAGAATTAAATTCGAATTGCAATGCTTAAAAGACATCGGGTAATTCATTAAATGCCGGCATTTTCATTCGATTCGTTAATTTATATTTTAGAGGCGTAGATAACGTCGCCGGAATAGATCTGTGCCTGAGGAAAGGGAACAACGTGATCAACCTCACGACTGTTTTAACGTAAGTTTTACGACAAATTTAAAGACGGAATTGTAATTTAATTTAATTTTAGGACTACGTGGGCGATATGGACGCCGAAGAGACGGCCGTGTACATAAAAAATGTATTAAAAGCCAAAGCACTCGTTCACGAATTCAGCATAGTGCACCGTGACGTCAAACCTGGCAATTTCTTATACGATAGAAAAAATACTGTTGCAATTTTTTCCCCAGTCCTGACGACATGACCGCCCTGGCGGAAATTATAACCATATTTGGTTTCGACGCGGTGAAAAAGGTCGCGAGCCTATGCGGTACGTATTTAAATCAATGAGGCCGATATTTAATTTGTAGTGAGGTTTGCGTGCCGTTGGACTTGAGGAAAATCTGTCGTGTGCTTCGATCGAGAAGTAAAGTAGCGAAATTGGACGGAGTGAATAACTGTACCGGTTGTGATCAATTAGAAGATGTTTGTGTTTGCCGAGGAAAACCTTTCACACTGGTATGTTGTAGAATCGTGTTGTGGTGGTAGGCAAATCAAGATTTTTATTTTGGGACGTAACGGATGAGTTTCCAGCCGAGGCTTATGACCTCTTGAAGCAATTGTTTGACGTTAATCCGAAATCGAGGATATCGGCGGTGGATGCATTGCACCATCCGTTTTTAGAAGATGTATAATTATTAAAACATTCTTTTGTGTCCAATCGACATTTTTATTAGTTCCTCGCTTGTTTTCTAGGTATTTTTAATAGTTGCTTTTGATACAACATTTACATGATTATTAGAGATATAGGTAATGTATACTTAATAGAGAGAAAAAAAAAACAGCTTGCCTAGAATTAGTAATTGTAATTGCAAATTCACCTTAGCATAGTGATCTCTTTTTCGTAAATCAGCCGTCAATGGTGGTAGTTTAAACTAAATAATTTGACATGTATTTGCAATTGCAGAACAGCACATGACCGAAATCTGACTGAAAAATCGATGTCGGTTGATGTGTATACAAATTTTCTAGATCAATTATAGAGAGCGTACTTTAAATTTGAATTAATGATAATGATCACACAACTATTTTTGGAGGAGTTTATTATTGAAGGATTTAGAACGTGAATATTTTGTATACATGCGACTGAATTACCGACCTGTACAATCTGGATATGGACTTGTTTATATGAAAATTCATTTCTGTGCATTACGTACTTTTGTAATTAAATGAACTGGTAACGATTTTTTAAATGTAGATAAATTACGGACTTATCCCGATTGTAAACACTTTTTGTTGTACGGGTTGTGTGGGGAATTAATTATTACATTAGAGCCATGAAAGGGATTTTTGTACCAACCAATTGATTCAACGATATTCATGTAAATTGTGGAAAAATTTGTATTTCTGACATTTTTGCATATTTTACATCAAGGGTATAGATGAAAATTAGCGGAGCCTGTGGTTTTACTATAAAGAAAAAATCCGCGGTGGTCCGCACGAAACTTACTTATACTTAGTTATACTACGGTTTTTGAAAAAACTTTTAAAGTGAAAGTTGTTTAAAATATCAGTATCTATAATTTATGTAAGAATATTTTTTTCCGTAACGTGTAGGTAACTAGAGCGCGCGCGCGCACACACACACAGACGTCATTCCGAAAATAGATGCCGATGCCAACCCAACCCAACCCTTCGGCCTTTTGGCCTTGGCATTTTGGCCTTGACCTTTTGGCATTGGCCAAAAGGCCAATGCCAAAAGGCCGAGGCCAAGGCCAAGTTTCAGAGCTCTAGCTATAATCGTTTGGACGCCAGAGCGCGCGCGCGAGCCCACACACACACACGTCATTCCGAAAATAGATGCCGATGCCAACCCAACGTAACCCAACCCAACCCTTCGGCCTTTTGGCCTTGACCTTTTGGCCTTGGCATTTTGGCCTTGACCTTTTGGTCTTGGCCTTTAACCCTTGGCCTTTTACCCTTGGTCTTTTGGCCTTGACCTTTTGGCTTTGGCCTTGGCCAAAAGACCAAGGCCAAAAGGCCAAGGCCAAAAGACCAAAAGGCCAAAAGGTCATGGTCATGGTCATGGTCATGGTCATGGTCATGGTCATGGTCATGGTCATTGTCATTGTCATTGTCATTGTCATTGTCATGGTCATTGTCATTGTCATTGTCATTGTCGGGTTGGGTTGGGTGGGCATCGGCATCGGCATCTATTTTCGGAATGACGCCTCTCTCTCTCTGTGTGTGTGTGTGCGCGCTCTGGCGTCCAAACGATTATAGCTAGAGCTCTGAAACTTGGCCTTTGCCTTGGCCTTGGCATTTTGGCCTTGGCCTTTTGGCCTTGGCCTTTTGGCCTTGGCCTTTTGGCCTTGGTCTTGGCCTTGGCCTTTTGGTCTTGGCCTTGGCCTTTTGGTCTTGGCCTTTTGGCCTTGTCCTTTTGGCCTTTGCCTTTTGGCCTTGGCCTTTTGGCCTTGGCCTTTTGGCCTTGGCTTTTTGGCCTTGGCCTTGACCTTTTGGCCTTGGCTTTTTGGCCTTGACCTTTTGGCCTTTTGGCCTTGGCCTCGGCCTTTTGGCCTTGGTGTTTTGGCCAAGGCCAAAGCCAAAAGACCAATGCCAAAAGGCCAAGGTCAAAAGGCCAAGGCCTTTTGGCCTTGGTCTTTTGGCCTTGGCCTTTTGGCCTTGGCCTGTTGGCCTTGGCCTTTTGGCCTTGGCCTTTTGGCCTTGGCCTTTTGGCCTTGGCCTTTTGGCCTTGGCCTTTTGGCCTTGGCCTTTTGACCTTGGTCTTGGCCTTTTGGCCTTGGCCCTTTTGCCTTGGCCTTGGCCTTTTGGTCTTGGCCTTTTGGTCTTGGCCTTTTGCCCTTGGCCTATTGGTCTTGGCCTTTCGGCCTTGGCCTCGGCCTTTTGGCCAAGGCCAAAGCCAAAAGACCAAGGCCGAAAGGCCAAAGGGCCAAGGCCAAAAGGCCAAGGCCAAAAGGCCAAGGCCAAAAGGCCAAGGCCAAAAGGCCAAGGCCAAAGGGCCAAGGCCAAAAGGCCAAGGCCAAAAGGCCAAGGCCAAGGCCAAAAGGCCAAGGCCAAAAGGCCAAGGCCAAAAGGCAAAGGCCAAAAGACCAAGGCCAAAAGGCCAATGCCAAAAGGCCAATGCCAAAAGGCCAAGGCCAAAAGGCCAAGGCTAAAGGGCCAAGACCAAAAGGCAAAGGCCAAAAGGCCAAGGCCAAAAGGCCAAGGCCAAAAGGCCAAGGCCAAAAGGCCAATGCCAAAAGGCCAAGGCCAAAAGGCCAAGGCCAAAAGGCCAAGGCCAAAAGGCCAAGGCCAAAAGGCCAAGGCCAAAAGGCCGAAAGACCAAGGCCAAAAGGCCAAGAGGCCAAGGCCAAAAGGCCAAGGCCAAAAGGCCAAGGCCAAAATGCCAAGGCCAGGGCCGAGGCAAAGGCCAAGTTTCAGAGCTCTAGCTATAATCGTTTGGACGCCAGAGCGCGCGCACACACACACACACACACAGACACACACACACACACACACACAGAGAGAGAGAGACGTCATTCCGAAAATGGATGCCGATGCCGATGCCGATGACGATGCCGATGCCCACCCAACCATGACAATGACCATGACCATGACCATGACCATGACCATGACCATGACCATGACCATGACCATGACCATGACCATGACCATGACCATGACCATGACCATGACCATGACCATGACCATGACCATGACCATGACCATGACCATGACCATGACCATGACCATGACCATGACCATGACCATGACCATGACCATGACCATGACCATGACCATGACCATGACCATGACCATGACCATGACCATGACCATGACCATGACCATGACCATGACCATGACCATGACCATGACCATGACCATGACCATGACCATGACCATGACCATGACCATGACCATGACCATGACCATGACCATGACCATGACCATGACCATGACCATGACCATGACCATGACCATGGCCTTGACCTTTTGGCCTTGGCTTTTTGGCCTTGGCCTTGACCTTTTGGCCTTGGCCTTGACCTTTTGGCCTTGGCCCTTTGGCCTTTTGGCCTTGGTCTCTTGGCCTCGGCCTTTTGGCCTTGGTGTTTTGGCCAAGGCCAAAGCCAAAAGACCAATGCCAAAAGGCCAAAGGGCCAAGGCCAAGGCCAAAATGCCAAGGTCAAAAGGCCAAGGCCTTTTGGCCTTGGCCTGTTGGCCTTGGCCTGTTGGCCTTGGCCTGTTGGCCTTGGCCTTTTGGCCTTGGCCTTTTGGCCTTGGCCTTTTGACCTTGGTCTTGGCCTTTTGGCCTTGGCCCTTTTGCCTTGGCCTTGGCCTTTTGGTCTTGGCCTTTTGCCCTTGGCCTATTGGTCTTGGCCTTTCGGCCTTGGCCTCGGCCTTTTGGCCAAGGCCAAAGCCAAAAGACCAAGGCCAAAAGGCCAAGGCCAAAAGGCCAAGGCCAAAAGGCCAAGGCCAAAAGGCCAAGGCCAAAAGGCCAAGGCCAAAAGGCCAAGGCCAAAAGGCCAAGGCCAAAAGGCCAAGGCCAAAAGGCCAAGGCCAAAAGGCCAAGGCCAAAAGGCCAAGGCCAAAAGGCCAAGGCCAAAAGGCCAAGGCCAAAAGGCCAAGGCCAAGGCCAAAAGGCCAAGGCCAAAAGGCCAAGGCCAAAAGGCCAAGGCCAAAAGGCCAAAAGGCCAAGGCCAAAAGGCCAAGGCCAAAAGGCCAAGGCCAAAAGGCCAAGGCCAAAAGGCCAAGGCCAAAAGGCCAAGGCCAAAAGGCCAAGGCCAAAAGGCCAAGGCCAAAAGGCCAAGGCCAAAAGGCCAAGGCCAAAAGGCCAAGGCCAAAAGACCAAGGCCAAAAGGCCAAGGCCAAAAGGCCAAGGCCAAAAGGCCAAGGCCAAAAGGCCAAGGCCAAAAGGCCAAGGCCAAAAGGCCAAGGC
This sequence comes from Geotrupes spiniger, assembly GCA_959613385.1. Taxonomy (NCBI): domain Eukaryota; kingdom Metazoa; phylum Arthropoda; class Insecta; order Coleoptera; family Geotrupidae; genus Geotrupes; species Geotrupes spiniger. The sequence continues at coordinate 31,803,938 of OY390739.1, forward strand.
CAAAAGGCCAAGGCCAAAAGGCCAAGGCCAAAAGGCCAAGGCCAAAAGGCCAAGACCAAAAGGCCAAGGCCAAAAGGCCAAAAGGCCAAGGCCAAAAGGCAAAGGCCAATGCCAAAAGGCCAAGGCTAAAGGGCCAAGACCAAAAGGCAAAGGCCAAAAGGCAAAGGCCAAATGGCCAAGGCCAAATGGCCAAGGCCAAATGGCCAAGGCCAAGGCCAAGGCCAAGGCCAAGGCCAAGGCCAAGGCCAAGGCCAAGGCCAAGGCCAAGGCCAAGGCCAAGGCCAAGGCCAAGGCCAAGGCCAAGGCCAAGGCCAAGGCCAAGGCCAAGGCCAAGGCCAAGGCCAAGGCCAAGGCCAAAAGGCCAAAAGGCCAAGGCCAAAAGGCCAAGGCCAAAAGGCCAAGGCCAAAAGGCCGAAAGACCAAGGCCAAGGCCAAAAGGCCAAGGCCAAAAGGCCAAGGCCAAAATGCCAAGGCCAGGGCCGAGGCAAAGGCCAAGTTTCAGAGCTCTAGCTATAATCGTTTGGACGCCAGAGCGCGCGCGCACACACACACACACACACACACACACACACACACACACACACACACAGACAGACACACACACACACACACAGAGAGAGAGAGACGTCATTCCGAAAATGGATGCCGATGACGATGCCGATGCCCACCCAACCATGACAATGCCAATGCCAATGCCAATGACCATGACCATGACCATGACCATGACCATGACCATGACCATGACCATGACCATGACCATGACCATGACCATGACCATGACCATGACCATGACCATGACCATGACCATGACCATGACCATGACCATGACCATGACCAT
>OY390739.1:31812275-31815406 GCA_959613385.1 Geotrupes spiniger
TAAACGGCGGATGCGCGGGTAAACGGCGGATGCGCGGGTAAACGGCGGGTGCGCGGGTAAACGGCGGGTGCGCGGGTAAACGGCGGGTGCGCGGGTAAACGGCGGGTGCGCGGGTAAACGGCGGGTGCGCGGGTAAACGGCGGATGCGCGGGTAAACGGCGGGTGCGCGGGTAAACGGCGGATGCGCGGGTAAACGGCGGTGCGCGGGTAAACGGCGGGTGCGCGGGTAAACGGCGGGTGCGCGGGTAAACGGCGGGTGCGCGGGTAAACGGCGGATGCGCGGGTAAACGGCGGATGCGCGGGTAAACGGCGGATGCGCGGGTAAACGGCGGGTGCGGGGGTAAACGGCGGGTGCGCGGGTAAACGGCGGTGCGCGGGTAAACGGCGGGTGCGCGGGTAAACGGCGGGTGCGCGGGTAAACGGCGGGTGCGCGGGTAAACGGCGGGTGCGCGGGTAAACGGCGGATGCGCGGGTAAACGGCGGATGCGCGGGTAAACGGCGGGTGCGCGGGTAAACGGCGGGTGCGCGGGTAAACGACGGATGCGCGGGTAAACGGCGGATGCGCGGGTAAACGGCGGATGCGCGGGTAAACGGCTGGTGCGCGGGTAAACGGCGGGTGCGCGGGTAAACGGCGGTGCGCGGGTAAACGGCGGGTGCGCGGGTAAACGGCGGTGCGCGGGTAAACGGCGGGTGCGCGGGTAAACGGCGGTGCGCGGGTAAACGGCGGTGCGCGGGTAAACGGCGGATGCGCGGGTAAACGGCGGGTGCGCGGGTAAACGGCGGGTGCGCGGGTAAACGGCGGTGCGCGGGTAAACGGCGGATGCGCGGGTAAACGGCGGGTGCGCGGGTAAACGGCGGGTGCGCGGGTAAACGGCGGATGCGCGGGTAAACGGCGGTGCGCGGGTAAACGGCGGGTGCGCGGGTAAACGGCGGTGCGCGGGTAAACGGCGGGTGCGCGGGTAAACGGCGGTGCGCGGGTAAACGGCGGATGCGCGGGTAAACGGCGGTGCGCGGGTAAACGGCGGATGCGCGGGTAAACGGCGGTGCACTGGTAAACCCAACCCAACCCAACAAAACTAATGCACCCTTAATAAGTGGCGCCTATTAATATAATTGCTTTCCCTCTCACACAGCCCAATGCAAGTCAAGTATATGTTTACGTTTTACCATACTCCTCTCTTCGAACGATGCCCGCGGACCGAGAGATGATGCTCTCACATGGGCGTGCATTCGGGTAACCAGAACAGATACAATGGACCACTGAACTTGCGTCCAGGTCAAGCGATCACGCCGTTACCTGCGTGCTATAGTTCCGCTAGATTAGTTGCATTTGCATGCCTGCGCACACAGGCCGTCAGCAGACAGCCCGCGTACCAACAATTCCTGGAATTGTGTCAATGTGCCCCAGTGCAATCCCGCCGCGCAACGCTGACAGGAATGCATCACCTACGCATGCCATGACACAGGTAGATAGCTAGCTAATAGATAACCTTTTTCACCGGGAACCCAGTTGCATCACGCAACAACAACAACAACAACAACGGCCGTAACAACGGCAACCGCAACAACAGCAACACCACTGCATTAGGTCTGCACAACTCCACTGTCAATCACTCGCCCAACTGTAACATACTCCAAGCAGTTGTCATTAATATCTCTCAATAACCAACGAATAATACTAGTCATTGTTCGCACCATTGACCCTAATACAAAAATCACGATAACAACGCATCTACTGCGACAAACATTCGCCGCATGCCCGCACGCTCCTGTGAGAGCGAAACTGGTAATGTCTTAGAAAGGATGACGAGCGCGTCCTTCCCGTAAACAACCTGAAAACAACCTAAAATACCCGTACCCATACCCATACCCATACCCGTACCCATACCCATACCCGTACCCATACCCATACCCGTACCCATACCCATACCCATACCCATACCCATACCCATACCCATACCCATACCCATACCCATACCCATACCCATACCCATACCCATACCCATACCCATACCCATACCCATACCCATACCCATACCCATACCCATACCCATACCCATACCCATACCCATACCCATACCCATACCCATACCCATACCCATACCCATACCCATACCCATACCCATACCCATACCCATACCCATACCCATACCCATACCCATACCCATACCCATACCCATACCCATACCCATACCCATACCCATACCCATACCCATACCCATACCCATACCCATACCCATACCCATACCCACACCCATACCCATACCCATACCCACACCCATACCCATACCCATACCCATACCCATACCCATACCCATACCCATACCCATACCCATACCCATACCCATACCCATACCCATACCCATACCCATACCCATACCCATACCCATACCCATACCCGTACCCATACCCATACCCATACCCATACCCATACCCATACCCATACCCATACCCATACCCATACCCATACCCATACCCATACCCATACCCATACCCATACCCATACCCATACCCATACCCATACCCATACCCATACCCGTACCCTTACCCGCACCCATACCCATACCCATACCCGCCGTTTACCCGCGCACCCGCCGTTTACCCGCGCACCCGCCGTTTACCCGCGCACCCGCCGTTTACCCGCGCACCGCCGTTTACCCGCGCACCGCCGTTTACCCGCGCACCGCCGTTTACCCGCGCTTGGGTTGGGTTGGGTTGGGTATGGTTGGGTTGGGTTGGGTTGGGTTGGGTTGGGTTGGGTTGGGTTGGGTTGGGTTGGGTTGGGTTGGGTTGGGTTGGGTTGGGTTGGGTTGGGTTGGGTTGGGTTGGGTTGGGTTGGGTTGGGTTGGGTTGGGTTGGGTTGGGTTGGGTTGGGTTGGGTTGGGTTGGGTTGGGTTGGGTTGGGTTGGGTTGGGTTGGGTTGGGTTGGGTTGGGTTGGGTTGGGTTGGGTTGGGTTGGGTTGGGTTGGGTTGGGTTGGGTTGGGTTGGGTTGGGTTGGGTTGGGTTGGGTTGGGTTGGGTTGGGTTGGGTTGGGTTGGGTTGGGTTGGGTTGGGTTGGGTTGGGTTGGGTTGGGTTGGGTTGGGTTGGGTTGGGTTGGGTTGGGTTGGGTTGGGTTGGGTTGGGTTGGGT
>OY390740.1:600000-802500 GCA_959613385.1 Geotrupes spiniger
CATGGCAAACAGACCCCAGTCGTGGATCGCCGACTTGGCGAACTTCAGGTGCTTCTTGCGGAACTTCAGCTGGTTGAACTTGAGGAGGTCGGAGTCTGTGTCGATGCCGAAGGCCGTCAGGAGGCGTCTTTGATTCGATCTCGCTTCCCTCGAAAGACCTACAAAAGACAGGTTCAAATAATCATTGACATTAAAAAATATAAACTTGCTTGTTTGCAAAATGAAAGAATCTTATAATAACTATGACATTTAAAATAATTCCTGATTAGTCTTAATTTATACTCGATGTTTTTTTTATAATTGATTCAAAAGAAACAAGACTTGAATTAATTTCATTCGCCTTTGTTCCTTTCACCTTCTTTGATTTAAAACCAAGACATTTTACAATTGGGAAAAAAAATTTTAAACCGACTGACCTTGCATTTTTGTGACCGGCGCGTTCGGCGACGTGTTCACATACGACTTGGTGTGGTGATATTTATACTTGGCCTTCTCGTGCGCCGTCACCTTATAGAAACCCTCGGTGCGCGCACAACCAGATGCGTGCACCCTCAGATCGTCGCGTTTTCTTCGCTTCGGCGGGCTCGAGTACAAATCAGTGAAACAGTGGTCCACCCAGTGAGTGTCGTTCAGCCAGTAGCCGATGGAGTCGTCGGCGAGCATCGCCTCGTACGCCAGCCGCAGATGATTGATGTCCTCCGTGTCGATGCCCTTCGTGAGAAACTCGTACAGGATCCCCATCTCCGCCACCATGTCGCGTTCCTTGAACTTGACGTTGTGGACGACTGGCGCCGCCGCCGCCGGCTTCCTGTGGTCCTCTCGCTGAACACTCAGGGAGTTCTGCAGCTCTTGCAGCTTGGCGTGTTTGGGCTTGCGCTGGCGCGGTTGCTTCTCTTTCTTGGGCTTTTCGACGGACTCCTCGCGGTTGGTGTAACCGTGGTCGTGGGCCAAAGTCTGCGGGGTGACCTAAAAAAAAAATTGTTAGTTTCCACTCTGTCTTTCCAAGTTACTTGCTAATTATTTCTAAAAACCAATCATTGCAATTCATGTGTGCCCTGACACCATTCACACTGATTCAACATCGTTAATAAAAAATTAAACAAATCGTGTCTAATACCTCAAGCTCAGACAATTGAGACAATTGCTCGATCTCCTTCTGCGGCGGCATGCAGTAAGAATGCTCCATCGCCACCTGCGACTTCGGACTCGAACCGGCGCTCGAAGTCTCCGAAAGCCCGTCTTCAATCTTCTCCCCATTCAACGGCTTCTCATCGTCAACGACCATCTTCTGCCGGCGCGTCTCTAAATTCTCCTCATCCGAACTGCTGTAGATTTTCGCGGCGAACTGCGTCAGTGCCTCCATCGCCGCGTTCTCCACACCCGCAAACGTCTCGGCACGGACGTCCTTGATCTCTTCCACGGCGTTCTTCCACTTGGGACTTTCGGACTTCGACTCAGACACGGACCGGTCGCGTTCGAACCGCTCCCGCTCGATCTTCTCCATCCACTCGGTGTTCTTCCTTCGCCTCTCCATGTACTCGTGCTCCTCTTCGTTCATGTCGCTGTCGCTGTCCGCGTATTTGTCTGCTTTTCTGACCGGCTCGTCGATCGTGCTCGACTCGCTCACCAGTCGGTCCCTGCGAGCATCTGCTTCGATCGGCAGGGTCTCTTCGGGCTTTCGCACAAACACGGCGATCGGCTCGGGGGTTTTGTTTCGGGCCTCGATGCCGTCGTTGATCGGCGACATGCTGTTGTCTTCTAGGGCCGGCAGCGGAGTAGTTCGTTCTTGCGGGGTCACGCTTCTTCGGTTTCGCAACTTCACCTGCACAATTACGAAAATTATAACAATGGTGAAAAATAGATGAAAACACTAAAGTATTAATGAAATTATGATGAAAAGTATACGTCAATAATAAATTAACGAAGAAAATGAAAATGAAAACAATTCATAAATAAAAAGTTTTATTTGTTTATTTTCGAAAAACGTGCATTTACCTCGTGCTCTGAATCCGAACTGCTCTCGTCCGAACTGGAGCTATCGCTGCTGGAGCTCGAGACGTAACTTTCCAGGCTGCTGCAGCTCGACGACGACTTAAGCGTCCTCATCAGCGGCTTCTGACTCTCAGAGTCGGAATCGTCGATGATCTCTTCGTTATCCGAAAGCTTTCGGGAGTCTTCGTCCTCGACGACAGGCAAGGGGACTTTCTTTCGTCGAAAGCTCGGCATTTTGGGCAAAGACGCGCGCAGTCCCAGCCCCAGCCCGCCCATGCTGTCTAAACTTATGTTGCTGTACAGATTCTCACGGTTCGCCTCCAGTAAAATGTTGATGTTGTCCTTCGCGGCCTTCTCTGAATTTATTTCATCCTATCATTAAATGACAAGATATTAAAAAAAAATATTAATCCACATTTGAAACAAAATCTATTAGATAACAAATAATAATTACATTAAATATGAGAACTAGTTGAAAATTCTCTAAACTAAGCATACAAACTATAAACTATTCAAGTTCGTAAACGATAATAAAAAAAATATATGACTACCCATACATCGTCAACCTTACTTTTTTCAGTGCGTTCTTGTTCTCCTTCGTGCTTTCTTCTTCCCACCACGTCTCGAACTTCTTAAACGCCGTAAATTCCACCATCTTCTTGTTGAAGTCCCGCTTCAAGATCTGTTTCAGCTCCTGCGTGATTTGTTGGACGACGGCGTTGATCGTAGGCGTGTGCGGATCGTCTTTCACGGTCTCGACGCGACGTTGCTGGTACTGATAGGGAACGTACGGGGCTTGGTGTATTTGCGGGAATTGCGGATACTGGGGATGCGGGAGATAAACGTGCGCCGCGCCGTACGGATACGTCTGCCTCCAATCGTGCGTGTAATGCGTCGCGGGGTAATAAGGAGCGCCCGGATACGTCGGGTACTGGTGGTACGGATTGAAGTGCGTCGGCGGCAACGGCGGGGGAGCTTCCAGCTTCGACTCTTCGATCTTCTGGTCGTTGCTGCTCAACGACGACAGGCTCATTTGGTCGTCGTCTTTTTCGTTGATTTCCGGCTTCGTTTCTGTGGAACCGCGGCCGATTGGGCTGTAGTTGTTCTCGCCGGTCAGGAGCTCGTCCTCGCTGGAGCTTATGTCGCTGCCGATCTTGTCCATCTCGATTTTGACTTTCTTGAGCAGAGCGGTCGTCTCCAACGCTTCGCGTTGCCTCGCGACTAACGCCTTGAAATTTTAAATTTCAATTTAGAATTTCGAAAAAAAAATGCGGAACTACACGTACCTGCTCTATACCTTCCCTGTGACACTCCAAGTAGATTTCTTTGGATAAGAACGGCGACGGGGGGTCGCTCAACGGCGCGTTCTCGTCGAACTTACAAAAATCGGAACCGGCGTCCGGCGGCGGCGGATTGATCGGCAAATCGCTCAGCGAGACGCTCGAACGATCTAAAAGCAGAAAATACACCACAATCGCCCAACTGGCTGCCGATCAAGTTTACCGTCGTCGCTGTCCACCGACATCGGTATCGGCACCGAGTTGATGCCCTTGTCCTTGGAGTCGTCGTCCGAATCCACGCCGAGCGTCAAAAACGGCGGCGCCATCCCGCCCGGCCCCTTCCCCTTCAACAGCAGCGCTATCCTCGTGTCGAGGTCCAGCGTTTTCGCCTGCTCTTCCTCCGTGGGCTTCTCCTTCTCTTTCTTTTTGTTCTTCGCGATCGGCGGGACGACTATTTGATTTTTTCTCTTGTCGCGATCGCGATCGCGGGAATCACGTTCGCGATCTTTGGAGTCGCGGTTGTCGTCTTCGGGCGGCCACTTTGCCAGAAGAGCGGGGGCGGGTTTGTCCCAGGCGTCGTGCGACGGCCACTGCTGCTGTTGGGGTGTGTGGGAGGGCCACATGGGCGGCGGAGCCCCGAGTGGGTGGTGATACGCACCGTAGTGCGTCGAATAATGCGTTGACATTGACATGTTCATATAATCATAACTGAAATTAAATAAAAAATAAATAAATGCTGCACAAGACCACATTGAAAGATTAAATGACTTCAGATCAAGTACGGAAGTAAATACTCATCATAAGTAGTACACGTACAAGATTTTATATATCTCGTGATCAAATTCATCAACACATTCATAAAATTATAACTGAAATTATAATAGGGAAGTTTTGGTTTAATTGACGTTAAATTTTTCCAACACTGCATATTTTGTGGATCAATAATTACCTAACTGGTGTCGAATTACTCGACCCATAACTAGCGGAAAAGTCGCTCTGGGACGTCCCGTACCCCATGTCCGAACTACTAGGCGTCACGAACTCCGTCCTAACGTACGACCTAACGTAAGTCCGCTCCCTCTCCCTCTCGCGCTCCCGCTCTCTCTCCTTGTAAACGATCCGTTCCTCCTTGCACTCCTTCGCCTCACGTTCCCGTTCGCGCTCCCTCTCCCTGTCCCGCTCCCAAGCCGACACGATCGGCTCCTTGCTGTCCGCTTTCTCCTCGTCCGCCTTTTTCGCCTCTACTTCCTTCACGGGTTTCTCCTCGGCCAGGGCCTTTTTCTCGGCGGCTGCGGCGGCAGCCGCCGCCGCCGTGGTGTACTCCTCGAACTTCACCTTGCACTTGTCGCCGAACGGGTCCAGAAAAACCTGGAGTATCTTGCCCATCACGCTCGTGTTGTTGAGCTTCTCGACGCAGAGCTTGGAGCCCTTGACGGTCTCGAAGACGACGCGCCCGATGCCCAGGTGCTTGTTCGTCGCCGGATGGTAGTAGATGAAGAGCTCCTCGACCTCGCCGTACTTCTGGACCATGTCGAGGAGGAACTGCTTGTCGATGTTGTCGTTCAGCTGGAATATCGTCACCTCGATCGCCGGCGGTTCTCCGACGTAGTTCGAGTCGATCTTGAATCTGGACGGGAAGGAAACGTGAATTTGATTGGTCAAAGAAAGAAAGGCGCAAGAAAAATTTTAATGAAATTGTGAAATAAATTTGTAGATGGCGTTAGTACGCTGCAATAAGTTTGTAAAATTTGATTGTCAAACTGATTGTCAAACCGATTAATTGCAACGCGACGAAAACCATAGCGTTGCGTAGCAATCACGAATGTTTGTGATTGCCTCAAACATCGCTTTACATTTGGACCAATCAAAATTCTGATCAACTCATCTGAATTCAGCGAACGCAACCGTTGCTGATTATTTCCACTTCGGGCTAATTTACAACGTAATTCAACAGTTGGCGTTCGCCGCTGGACACGACCAATAAAAAAACGAAGCCCGACTACATCATCTCGTAATTTTCGAGTCCGAGTTAATAATCGGTTGCGATTTCATCGACGAAAATCACGCGAGCTTTGTCGAAAAAGGTAATTTTTACACCAATCAAAAAAACTAAGGTTAAGGTTTGAAAACAAACGTGTTCCAATGACGTATCGGCACGCACGTAAAAATAGCAGGCGCATTCTGCGTCGAAACGCCAAGGACAAAAAATCCCGTCCTACGAATCAAACTTTACACTTAAACGTAAATTCGCGTAAACGCACAGCGAGGTCGCGAATCTCGCCGAATCGGCAAATTTCGAAAATAACCCGTGCGAAAAGTGAAATTGAGGTTATGTCGGTCAAACGTCAAAAACGTCGCTAATAATTCATCGCACGCTTTGGACCGCCGTCGATCTAGTTCGCGGGCCCCAACTTCGATCGAATTTTGTTTCAAACGCGAAGCTAAGCCTTGAACGCAAATTAAACGGAAAAATTTTCATTTCGATCGATCCCAGTCGAATTAATTTTTCGGGGGACGATTTTAAGAACGCGAGGTTAGTTTGCCCGGTTGGTAAAAAAAAAACGAACGACGAACCTGGGAACCGGCAGGTTGATCGTCTCCAGTCTCGTCCAAATCCTCGTCAGGTGGGACCTCGGGTCCCTGGGCGTGACCGGGGGACACAGCTGGCCGTCGGGAACGTTCCCGTCGTACCGGTAAAGTTTCACGGCGCCCTTCACCAAGAACGGATCGACTATCAGCTTGTAATTTTTCGGCTGTTTACCACCGACGTGACTCTGCCCGCATCTCGGCTCCATGTTACCATTCATTCTGAAACCCCGAAACGATTACTCCGTGAAACTTACCAAGCGCGCCCGGCAAGTCACCTTGTGCGCGAATTGCTTGACGGAAATCGCCCCGAAACCGATGTAAATATTCGTAAACAATAGCTCAGCTAGGCTCGAAAATTACCAAATCTGACATGCTAGAATCCGGCCGTTCGTTTCACCGTGTCGGCGCGCGGCCACCTCATCGTGCGTATTTCATTCAAAGGGTGCCTCGAAGCGCTTGTTAACACCGTTTATAAAAAAAATATGCACCCTCCGCACTCGCACAAGCTACCTAACCTCACGTTCGGACTCAGATGGCGCCACCGGTACCAAAATAACAACCGTAAACGCGAAACCGAAATGTCCCTAATTCGTGAAATTTTCGTCGATTTTTCTCATCGCAAATTTGCACGAAATCGTAATTCGCACCATGCGTGTGGAAATCCAATAATTAACAACTAATAAAACTAATGATAGTCAACTTGATAACCAAATTGTTAAATTAAATTAAATCATAAAATTTTTTTTTTTTTAATCTCGCACAGTTGCGCAATTGCCAAATCAGGTCAAGATGTAAATAGACGCGTCAAAAATGTTTACGTCAAGGTTATCCAATTTGATCAGATCCCGTTCGAATTATTCGTCGCACGTTTTAAAACAACGAGGTGGGTAAATGCAATTTTCGATTGGGTCCTAACAGTTTTCGATTTCAGCCGCATGTCCGTCGTACATGCGATTAAACGACGCGTTGTCGAAACATCGCACCTCACCTGACGTAATTAAAGGCATGGTCGTTTACGACGACTTCTTGTCGCCCGGCGAAGAAAAAAGCATACTCGACGAAGTGGAACCGTACCTGAAGCGAATGCGATACGAATTCGACCACTGGGACGACGTAATATGCAAAGATGGGACGATGGAAATGACCAGTGCGGTTAATTTCAGGCCATTCACGGCTACAGAGAGACGGAACGACTGAACTGGAACGACGCCAACCGGGCGATCATACAGAGGGTGCGCGACGTCGCTTTTCCCGCAGGCGTCGAGCAGTTGAAATTGGTCCACGTCTTGGATTTGGACAAGAAGGGTTACATCAAACCGCACATCGACGCGATACGGGTGAGTTAGATTAGTCGCTTTTCGTCCGATTCGATTTTCGTTTCCAGTTTTGCGGGGACACCATCGCCGGGTTGAGTCTGCTGACCGACAGCGTGATGAGGCTGATCCACGATAAAAATAAAGAGTTGAGCGCCGACGTCTTGTTGAGGCGGAGGTCTTTGTATGTCATGACGGGGACGGTTCGGTTCGATTACACGCACGAGATTTTGAGCAACGAGTTTAGCAAATTCGACGGGGAGGTTGTGGTCAAGGAGCGGAGGATATCCGTGATGTGTAGGAACGAACCGATCGCCGCAAATAAACTGTGATTTCGTACTTTGTTTTTTCGATGATGTAGTTGTAGGGAAATTACGGTGGCAAACTCGAGATTTGAACACAATTTTTATTACAATTTAATTACGACGATAAAACGATAGTATGTGCGGTGGTGATGAGCTCAAGGTAGAACCCCCGTTGGTTAACGATTGAAAATCATTTCAATCGTTAATAACTTTGTAACTTTCGTGGCTTTCACAAGTTGTGCGACACAATTATAATTAGAAATTCAATCCAACTATTTTTCATTTTTTGATTAAAAATTAAACACTAATTATTTATTAATTATTAATGCCTTTGGCAACTTCTTGAACCCATCGACAATGGAGCCAAAATTAACATTCAAGACACCTCGTCAAAATAATTTAAAAATGTTCTTTGATTTTTATAACAATTTTACGATTTTTATTACGAAAATCACTACTAACATTACTAACTCTTAACGTCTATTAAAATTGGCCCCAATTACTTTTCTCCTTAACTAAAAACTAAATACGGTGAATAAATCTTATTACAGTTGTGACTTAAATAACAAATAAAAAAAGACTTAATTACATCAATGTACAAAAATTAAATTTTTTTTATAATTGCGTTTACTGCACGTGTACTTCACATATCTCCACAAATCATTCAGGGCTTACATAAATTGAAATCTGGCCACTACCCATCGATGACGATTTTTGAGAATTTATTTTAAATACTACGCCGAACCAGAGAACAAGAAATCCCGGGATTGTGTCATTCAAAATGAGTACTTTAAAAAAATATTTATTGCTATACTCTGTAAATGTCACACATCCGCATAAGTACACCTGCATAAATAACAAACTAAATTCCACCTCTATCGTAACCTTAAACAACTACAATCGACCACTAAACTTTCTTTTCCCTCGACGCGCTCATCTTCAAGTGCAGAACGGCGTCGTGTATCGTCGGATAAATGGTCAACTTACTGACCTTCTCCTCGTACCTGTCGCACTTCTTCAGCGTTTCATAAACCGGACCTGAAACAAGCAAACGACGAACCGTTAACCGCCTTGCAGTGAGGCAAACTCACCCGAACAGTTGGCGACGTAAAACGCGACGTCCAGCTGTTCGTAATCCGACGCCAACAACCGCAACATCTCGACGCCGGCCGGGTCGATGTACGTCAGCGCCGAAAAATCCAACAGCACGCACTTCGTCAGGAGATCGGCGGCGGGACCGCTCTCGTCGAGCCGCTTTCTTCTCGTCAGAACCGACGACGGGTCGAACCCGACTCTTTTGAACAGGTTCGACTTGAACGTCGACTTCGAGGCAAAGTTCAACGCGCCGCAGTAGTGGAAGATCTTGATGCCTTCAATTTCCTGAACCTGAAATGCGTTCGAAATCAACCACTCGTTATTGCAATAAATAATTGTGATGATGGTAATAAACGAGATTTATTGGGTGAACGAAATTGTTGTCGACTGTGGTCATAATAAATTAAGGGACTTCAATTTAAACTAATTTAATGTAAACTCAGTGGTTAATGTCAAAAGGAGCTATCTTATTTTTTACATTAATTAATTATTATAAATTATAATTATTACGAAAATTCAAGTTTCAAATTCGTAAATAATTATTACAAAAATTCAAGTTTCAAATTCGTAAATAATTTAACTTACGCCTTTGTATCTTTTTAAATCTAGATACAGATCCGTGTTGGGCACCACTCCCAACAGACACGTGTAGGGTACATGCCCCTGTATGAAAATGCTGATCAACGACACGCAAATCCCCGCCGCTAGCCCAACGTCGATGGCCACCAGGACGGTCGTCAAAAACGTCACCAACCACACCACCGCGTCCCATTTATTCAACACCCAGAACTTCTTCAACGACGTCATCTGAATCAACATGCCTTTCAGAGCGACGACGATTATGCTGGCCAAAACGCACTAAAAAAACCCACGATTAAATTTGACCCGTCGTAACGCGACCGACTCACCCTCGGCAACGTTTCGAAAAACGGCCCGACCCACAGCAGGACGACCAGGAGGAGCAGGCACGAAACCACCGACGCTATCTGCGTGACGCCTCCGACGTTGTACTGTATCAAAGACCGCGACAGCGATGCGGTGAAGGGCATCGCCGAGAAGAACGACCCAAAGGCGTTGCTGGCGCTCTAAAAATTAAAAGTTGAATCGATGCAATCGAATAACAAAAAAAAAAGTCACCATGGCGAAGAGTTCCTGGTTGGGGTTGACTTCGTAGTGGTCTTTCTGCGCGAAGATGAACGCCATCGACATCGTTATCGAGTAGGACACCATGGTGATGACGACGCACTCGAGGAAAATGGACGGTATCAGCGAGAAGACTGGCATCGCCGGGTTCGGCAGGCTGAAAGGTCGATTGGATTAATGGATCGGCAGCGAGTGGGGCAGTCGAAGTGCCGTCGACTTACGTGCGAGCTTACCCTGTTGGTATGTCGCCGACTATGTTGACGTTGTAGTTGCCGTGGAAGTCGAAGACGTAACAGACTAGCGTTCCCGCGACCACAGCGACCAACTCGATCGGGAACGGGATTTTGGTTTTTTTCGCTAACCACGGCTGGAACGATGCAAATTTATAATTTAGGCAGGCGTACCTTTGATCTCCCCCCCTTACTTATCCCCTAAGTTACTACAAAGCTAAAGTAAAAGGGGTACAGGCAACAGAACCTGTACCAAATCATTGCTTGGTATTTTTTGACAATGTTTATCAGTTATTGCATTTTTTCAATTTTGAGAAACTAAAATTTCTCAATTTTTAATTTTTAACGATGTCCTCGAATTGATAATTTTCACTAAACCACTAATAAAATTGAAAACTATCGAAATTCGTTAAAATTAAATCGGTCGTTTACGAAAACTAAATCTGGAGAAGTTTACACAGCCGTTAAAAAAAAATACTGACTAAACGAAATTTCCACCGACAAACAACTCCAGCAATAACAATAAACAATCCAATTAGCAAAAATTCGCAAATTTGTTCCAATTATTTACTCTAATCGTTTCGTTTACATTTCCTTATCTACGAAATTTTTCGAATCGATTGGAATTAATTTTCGATTTGTTTGTTTCATTCCGATTAAGTTATTTACATTGGATCCACAATCAACAGGAGATATCACGCCGATTGTTATCCCAATAATAATCACGAGGTGATTGCGACGACTTAAATAACCAATCAAACAAATCGATAATTCTTCAACCCGACCCCTCGGCTGTCACCTTGAAGATTTCGTTGTTTATCACCATCAACACCACCGAGACCAGAGATATGGAAACGGCCGCCCTGTTCGCGTCCGGAATCGCCAGCACCACGTCATAAGCAGTCTGCAATGAAAAAAAATAAGTGTAAGTAAGACTTTTTTCTTTTTCTTGTCGATGGGAAGTAATTCGTCGTGAAAAGTACTCACGTAAGGACAGCTGAACAATCCGCGCCTCTTCCTTATCGGCAGTCCCATCAGATCTTTCATTTGCGAGGCGACCACGTGGCAGGCGGACGCGCAAGTGAACCCGTTCACCAGGGTTTCCGACAGCAGGGTGGTGATGACGCCCAATCGGAGCACGTACATGACCATCTGATCGAAATAATTCATTTATTTCGGTTTTATTTTCAGCAGCAAGTTTTTGAATTGTAAACGGGAGGTTGGGATTGGGTGGGGGTGGAAGGGGGGGCATTTTCCCAGATAAGAAGACACCCCACATGACACAAAGATAACCCCCGCCAAATTTCTCACCTGTATTATAGCGACCGAGAAAGTCACAGTTGTCGCCACTTGTATGGGAGTAAAAACGGGCACGTCGGAACCGGTCTCGACCGGTTGCGTCGCGTTGTGGATGGCGCCGTCAGTGGCGTACGTCGAAACCACCTTCCCGGTCATCAGACAAACGATCGCGAACGTTCCTAAAGGCACCAAAGTAAAGAAATCTTCAATGGGGCGGTCGCGAGCGCTTACCCATCGAAACGTGCCTCGACGTGCCCAAAAAGAAATAAATCAACACCGGAAAGAACGCCATGTAGATCCCGACGATCGGGGGCACGTTCCCCAGTATTCCGTACGCCATGCCCTAAACACACAAAACTGGAATCGAGTTCGTCCCAATTTCAAACGCAACCGACCTGCGGTATGTGCATTATGGCCACCGTTATCCCGCTGACCAGATCCCCGAAGAAATCCCTCTTCCAGCGGTAGTGGGGCAGCCATTGGAGCACCGGAACCAACCCGGCGAAGAAACCGACCGCGTCGAATCCTACCAACTTGCTGCGAACCGCCTCCGAGCCTCAAAACAAGAAAAAAAATTAACATCGCGTCCGAAAATCCAATTAAAAACTTACAAGTTTTCGTCGGTTTTTCGTACGCCGACGCGGTGTTCAGCTGTTCTTGCTTGTAGACCGGCCGCTGGACGTGCAGATCGCCCTGTATGTCGTTCGGGCCGACGCTGAAACGAAAAATTAAAATTCACGCGACGAAAATTCGACTCGACACCGAACCTCTCGTAGTTGAAAGTGTAGGTGTTTTTTCTGATGAGCGGTTGTTTTTCGTCGTCCATCGCGCGACCCGCTCGGAAACAATAGACAGACTGCGATCTTCGAGGCACGTGAGCGATTAAAACCCCGATGCGACGACGCGCTCTTGTTTATTTTCGCGGCGAATTGCATCCCGGCGACCTTTGACGCCGGTTATCGCGCGCCGTTCGTTTGTTTGTTTGTCCGCGTCGGCGGAAAAAAAGGCTGAAATTCGCACATCGGCGGGGTCGCGACCCCCCCTCCCCCAAGCTGGAAATTTCGATCGAAAAAAAACGCGCGGTGCGGGACGATCGCGACGACGAAAACTTATCAATCACGTAGATCGATTAAAATCGAGTTGTCGCAGTCCTACACCAGATAAGACGAGCAATAGGCTTAACGCATTACGAATAATAATCGACAAGTGGCACTTGATGGAGATTGATTTTTTTTTTAATCGTCGTAAAAACACATTAGAGGATCGGTGGTGGGAATTCGAGACGAAACGATCGCACCCGACGCGCATTGTCTGACAATCGGTTCGAAAATGAAACACAAAATGAACGAAAAACGCCGAGACGTCACGTAGAGGTTAGAAAGCCCCGTCAAAACATAATAAAAATTAGACAGTGATGACCTACCAACCCACGAAGTTCGAAACAAAACGCGCCACCTTGGAAACGGCACGGGATCTTATTTAAACGTCGGGGTGCACGTCACAGGTGACAAGTCGACACCAACGCGTAAAAAATAAAAATTAAGTCCGCACGATAAATGAATAATTAATACAACAATTCGCAAGTCGCGGCGGTGATTTCAATTATCTTTTATTGATTTCAAAATAATTGCATTAAAAAAAAAAAATCACTCAACTGATAAATTTAGGTCCATTTAAATCACACAGTTGGCAACATCCTTTGCACACATAACAAACAAAATGCGACACAAACAGGGATATTTAACTTCGGCGAGTTGCACGACTGTGATCCAAAAGTGACAGTTAACGTTGACATCGTGTGCCTCGTCAGTGTTATTTCCGCAGCAACAATTTAACTTCGTAGATTAACATAAAACGATTTTACAATCGACTCGTGCGAAGATACGGCAATTAAAACGTTGCGGCAATGAAAATCGCAATCGCGCGCCGTCTAAATTCGACGACGCAACGTAAGTTGGCTTCGATCAAAACACTTTACACCGTTTAACGTAAACACGTCCCACTTCTTCGTCGATTGCGGATTTCGTTATCTCATAGATTACGGTTTATGGTCGTGACGATAAATCGCGAAAAAATGTCAAATGGGTAAAAACGAAAGAACGACGATACGTTACGACTGGATGACGTGAACGGAATTCGATTTTTAATTTCGACGAAGACGACGACGCGACCTTGACGTTTGACAGGTAATTTAAAACGCGAACACAGCCTACTTTTTCGGACCATTGTGAAATTTAACGAAACGTCAAATCGACTTAAATACGACAGAAACCCAATATGATGGCTAAGTACAGTCGAAAATCCTTAACACGGCCGCATTTTATATCAAACAACTTAATTATTTCCATTTCGGCGAGAAACAAATCGAAAACCGTTTAAAATAAACAACTAACGTCATCTCCTGCAAAGAAAAAAAAACCCGCCAAATTACATTATTACACAAACTGCAACAAAACGTTACCGACCGAGCTCCACGTTCTGACGTCCGCCGTCAAACTTTGACGCGCAACACCACGTCGAACTCCTAACGCATCGCACAAAGAAAAAAAAAACAAAGAACTGCACACTTAAAATTAAATGGAACGGCGTCGTCGGTCGTCTGAATCTGCCCACTTACCCGTTCGGCGCGGCGGTCTCTTGCCCGAGTTTCTCGTCGCTGGCGCTTTTCATGTTCGAGATCGCAGTTCGCCGCGGTCAGAGTTCACGTATTGCGGCGCACCGCGGCCACGGCACACTCGGTATTGACAAAAAAAAAACCGACCGGCGAGTCTCGATTTCGATCGGATTATCTATCGCCGCATCGATGGGCCAATGGACGGCGCGATCGGGCGGGCGTTTATCGGCCGCGTGCCTCGCTCGAACCCGAAGCGAGGAATCGCATCGCGATCGTCGTTGGCGAGAATTCTTCAAGTTGTCGAAAAATTAGATGTCAGACGTGACGTTTGATTCGGATTTGTTGCGATCGGATAAAGTCGACGGGATGAGACTTCGCCGCGCGTGTCAACAAGTGTAATCTAATAAAAAATCTAACATCGGACGTTACATTGGCGTGCGGTGTCAATGGCTGATTGATGAACCGCGATGCGTTTGATTAATCGTCGGAATGAAACGATTTTTTTGTGAATATTTAACGCGTACTTTGAAGAAAATTTTTATTACGAAAAATGACTAAAAGATGAAATAAATTTTTGGAAATTTTCAAAGTTTTAATGACATTTACGAAAATTTACATTTTGAGTTTTTTCGTCGTGGTTGGATTTTTTGGAATTTTGATATTTTTTGAACAATTTGGATTTTTTTTTCAATTTTCGAAAAATCACAATTTGTAATTTCGACATTCTCCGAAAGTTTGAGGATTGCGTCGAGAGCGCATTTTTATAAATTTTATTAATTCAAAAAAAATGTAGCGAAATCTCGACTTTTTACGTCTTTGACGTTTTTCGAATATTCAAAATATGACATTTCTGAAATTTTTACGCATTCAAAAATTAAACGACGCGCCTGCGGATAAAAAATCCGACCGCCGAGAGCACAAAACTACATCAAAATTAAACAAAATAAAAAACACCAATCGGCGAATCGGTTTTCAAGATTCAAACTAACCTAAAATGACATTACCACACGTCACTTTTTGACAGAATTCATTTCAAATTTACATGCCACAACCTACGCGATAACCAGGCTATCAATCCAATCCAACCAATTTGACATACGTCAAAATGACATAAAATTAAATTTAGCGACGACGATGTCAACAACGACTCAAAAATAGAATTTCCACTTATTGCGTCATCGTCATCACCATCGCCAAATGACACTTCGACCACTTGCAATACCAAAAAAAAAATTAATTTAATTCAAGTTTCACTCCCAAGCTCGCGAAAACCAACGACGCAGTAAATAAAATCGCACGCGGCGTTTTTCTTTGTTTGTTATTAACACACGCAGCTAATTTAACACCGCACGCTTTTTAAATTAACCTCGACGAACAATCAAAACCACGCACGTGCCCACCACCGGCGCTCGCTAACGCAAATTTATTTACTTCCTGTCCCGGAAACGCGTCGCAAACTACAAACGAAACGCGCCCGAGTTGCCACGACGACTGGCAGAAAAACGCAATTTACCGGGAAACTCCCCCCCGGGCGCGCGTGACGCGCCAATTGCACAACAGTGTTTCCCTGGCTTTGACATCGTTTCGTAACTCGCACCTCGTGCGAGAGATTCGACGCTGTTGTGATTGCAATTAGCGAAACGGCGGCGGCTTTCACGGCCGACTCGAAGCCGTCAAATCGAAGGTCGAGCGCGTATGTACCAAACGACGGCGGCTGCAAAAGCGAAAGCGCGCTTGGATCGGAGCCAAGAAACGCTTTCTGTCGCCGAAACTTTGACGCAAAACGGTTATAAATAAAATCTATCGGAAAATTCACGGTCATCGCAAACGTTGATCCACGTTTCACGTGAACGTCAAATGGAACCCAAACGTCAAGTAATGTAGTCTTCAAGATGCATTTCCCCGACAGTCGCGCCTGATACGCACGATTTAATTTAAATGGCGAGCATTTCGATATGTCGAGATTGACGGTACTCATCAATTGTAAACGTCAAAAAAATTTAATTCCCGCCATCGCGCCTTCATCCATTTCTTCGAATTATCAACTGTCAAATCACCCGTCTAATTAAATGAGCCGTTCGCGTAGCTCACAAAGCCAACTTCGCGAAACACGTCGCAAAGGTCAACGCACTCATGCAAACACCCCGTTGACTTACGTCAACTTACACACTAACCTAACCTACAAGTAATTCACTCACCTCGGTGAAGTAATCGCCCGATCGAGCGGCCAATGAAGTCGCGGGGTGTCATCGCCGTGCACTTTCGCTGCAACCGCGGGTAACGCGGACGGAATCACCGCACAAAACGCGTCGAAATGGACGCACGGTTAACGCCAGGGGTGGATCACAGATTCACAGAATAGGGGCTCTTTCGTAACCTTATTTTGATTGGTCGAGCCGACGTTAGTAAAAAAAAGTTTCGGTTAGGTGGCGCTAGTTGTGACGAAATTTATATGATTTCTGCAATATTTGCTACGCACAGGTTGGCACGATTGTGTTTCATCGTCCGCCATTGTTCGTTTGTTGTGGTCGTATTAATGTTTGATTATAATTTTTAACGCGTTAAGTGTTCTTATAGTCTTATGGTAACAGTAATCGATATAAACTAGTGATATAAACAGTAAACTGTGTGTCGGTGAATGTGAAAAATATTAACTTGGTAAGTAACGTATTATAGAGAAGACACTTGTGGTGAATAATTTTGTTTCGAGCCATTAGACTGGATCCAATTGTGAAGCTGATGAATGTGCAGGTCACCTTAACAATGTCAAAGAATTTGTCAGTCAAGATGCAACAAAATCTGAGCATTGGATGGCACCGTTGTTACCAAGACGTTTTGAATTTCTTAGTCCACTAGAATCAGTTGTAGGTTACATAAGTGTGTGGGTGGCCAAGAACATTAGTTCTGTTTATAAAGATTGCGACATCGCTTATGTATTATACTTGTAAACGCTGATTACAACTGTTAATGGCAATAAGAAAATTAACTAAAATGACGTGTAAAATAAAAAAAAAACCCTAGACGAATAAGAGTAGGGATATATATCTACATATTCACGTAGGGAATTTCCAGCCTAGGATGTTACCGTCACTGCACACACCGTTTAATCCCGAAATGGCGGAAAGCGTCGTTTGTTGTGTTATGTCAGAGTGATTTAGTTAGTTTAATAAATACGGGTTTTGCTTTTCGTCCGCAGACAAAATGGAAGTTAATAACGACGGTGGCATATTTTCCGAAGTGGAACGAGAACCCACCGGAATTTTCCGCTCGACGCAGCGTCACCGCACACATTCGAACTCTTCAAATTACGAGGAACACAAAACCGAACCACTTACTTTCTCCTGGAAGCACCGTTATAATTATAATAAGTAAAATTGAAAATGAACCGTTGACGGAAGACGCACCGACGAACGCCGTTTCTGACGTAAACGTTGGAATTGTTACTTCTTTGTCCCTGTCCGGGTAATTTGGTGGGTGTTACCGACGCGAATGTCAAAACGAAATTACAAATTGCCTTTTTACAGAGTGGTAGGAAACATGAAGGAAATTGATACAGCCTCGGCACGAAGATACAAATTACAAATGTGACGTTTGAACCGTCGTAAATGTCGCAGCAGCGACGGAATTGGGACGTTGAGAGTTTTAAAACAAGACGGCGCTCGTTAAACTCCCATGCACGGTCACACCGACGACTGCAGACACGACAAGTGTGCAATTTGTGTCAAGAAATTTCGGTTTGTGAGTCGCACGGATTGCAACAACGAAACGTGTTATGTGACGTTTGCGTTTTAAAAGCGGTCGCTGTTTGGCGGTGCGAGCTCGTGAGACGTTTTGGAAGCGGGCGACGGAGAAACTGCAAGTGCGGTGACGAGTGACGAAGATAACCTCGGCGTGAAGGAAGACAATTTAGGAATGAACAAGTGGTAAGCGTACCAAACGTAATTATTAGAGCAGAAAAGGGATAAAGGCGATAAAACAAAGAAAAATATACGGTATTATTAAATATAATTTTTATTAACGCATAATATAAAAATTCACTAGATTTTTCAAACTTTATCGTCCGTCGGTAATAAAATATTTTTCTTTCGCACAATTGTTTAAAACTCGTTTGCGGGTGATGTTTCGCGTTGGGCCGTCGGCGGTGTTTTTTCTCATTTTTTTCGAACGGATGGATGAGAACAGGCAAACGCGATTGGGACGCAAATTTGCCGATGGTGGGTTTTAATCGGAGCTTGTCGAGTTTTTAACTCGGGTTGCGAATCTCGGAGACGACGATGACGACACGCGAAACGTTATCCGCAAGTGGAACATGCACACGTTTAAAATGACTACTACCTATTATGCAAAAGTGGTAGCGTGTTTAGAAATCGTAGTCCGGGTACGTGGCAGCGTCCGTTTTGATTTTTTTGGTCGGGTTTCGTTCGATCTAATCCGACTGTTGGGTGGGAATTTCCCTTTTGTAGAATAATTTGTTTTCCGATCGCATCCTGGATTCTGGGTATATTTCGGCTCCGTTGTCCATTAACTGAAAGAGAAAAAAAAACTTACATTTTATGGAAAATTCACCCAATCGCAAACTTTCCACGATGAATTTACCATCGGTGGTCTGATCAGCGCAAGATAGAGTGAACAGCGAACCTTGAAACATACCCTGAAATTTATTTTGAAAAGGCTAGGCTAAGTATTTGACTTTAAAAGCATCCCAACCCAATTTTCTTTCTTGCAATAAGAAAGAAAAATTCAATAAAATGTTGAAATTGTGCAGGCAATTAATTAATTGTCTTCAACAATTCGATTATTGAAAAAAAAAAAAACGTTAAATTAAACTTATTTTTGACTTCGAAAATGATTTTTTTTTAATTTGGGTGCGCAGCAATTAGTTTTCGTCGAGATGTGACGTTACGTCGATGTTGGAAAGATGAAAAGTTGTGGGAAAAGTTTTGGAACCGCTGTGTCTACAAAACACGAGCACATTAACGCCATCTATGTATTCGACTTACTATCACATCACGTACATCTGCTTTCGAATAGCAGGTTGGGTATATTACTACAGATGGCGTTGATGTGTTTGCTTGCAGTCAAGGCGACGATATTTAAAATGATTGAAATTAGAAATGTCGTAAATTTATCGTTTTTCGAAATCGAATTAATCGTAACACACAATACCCAGCCCAACCCGATCGTCATGCAATGAAAATATTCGAATTATTTCCGTCTTTGGCGGCAATGTGAATGCGAATGAATCATCGTCGTAATTTTTTTGTGCGGCAGGTATCGCGAATACTCACTTCTCTAAGCAGTTCGCGAAGTTTGTCGAGTCTGTCCGAATCGCTCCTCGTCGGCAGATACCTTCCTTCCACCTGGTTGGTCAACATCGAAGCGACGACCACTAAGGCGACGAAGAAGAAGAATGTCGTTCTGTGAGCCATGGCGTGTCTGAAAATAATTCGAATGGTTAGACTGCACAACGACAAGGGCGCAAAAAAAAGAACGGTGAGTGATAATTATGTGGGGTTGGGTTGGGTTAAGTTGAATTGGGTTGGATTGGATTGGGTTCGGTTCAAAATCGTGATATGATAATAACGAAAATTTATTCCGTCAAAAATGTAATAATTGTTAAAAAAAAATGAGCAAAATTCACAAAGTTATCTAATTTCGTGACACGATCAACTTCTTAATAAATAATTCCCAGTTATAAAAATTTGATCCAATTTTTGACATAAATTGAAATATTTGGACATCTACGTTAATTGTAATTGCAATTACGTTAAAACGAAGATCCAATAAATTTGGTCCCCCACCGTCAAAGTTCCAACTGACATGATTATTTTTGAACACCACCGACATAATTAAATAGAAAAAAAGGTACCCACTTACGATTTCAAGTTGTGCCCGAAAACGAAATACTGTCCGGTCGACGGCTACAAGTGAACTAACTATCGAAACTATCGGTCCGACGTCCTTATATACGGACGTTCCCGGAACGCGTGGGGTGCGCGCCGTAAGGGCACCGCGATTTCCAAGTAAATTTCCCCCACGTATTTCGGCAAACATGTAAGTTGCGTTTCTATCTTTCGTGAGGGGGGGTTCGGCGGGTCCGTCTCTCACGCCACCTTTAGCCCAGTTTTCGGATATGTGGGTCGCGTCGATTAAAATGCGGGATCGTAAAACACCGACGAGCTCGACGAAGTGGTCCATAAATCGGGGGCGCCAACTAATGCCCCGAATAAAATTTTAATTTTAAAATTTTATTTATTTACATAAAAAAAAAAATTGGGATAATTTATGTGGATTGTGCCCGCAAAGAGCAAGGAAAAAGATTAATGGAGAAAAAATAATTTCCATTATTTGTTTTTTTTTTTTTTCATTATATTTAATTAAAATCTCTAACAAATTGTTACGTTTCTGGTGGGGTCGATTCAGTGCGCCCCCTCCCAACGTACATGGCCGCAAATTAAATCCGCGACGGCGGACCATCAACACGACCGCAAACACCAATTCGCTGCGCGCCCGCTAACGTCTTTTTATTTGTTTATTTTTCTCCTCCCCCCCCGGTTTCTATTGAATTCGACGTCGCCGCCCGCTCCGAGCGTCTCTCTTTCGCGGACCGCCTTCGGCCATTAAATCACGTAATGGAAACGTACAAATGTACCGATGTTTCGTCACGGCGTGACGCCGAACCGGCTAGACGCCGTGGCATCCTCTAAAACTATCGAATTTTCAGACTTTTTCTGAAACGGATGGCGTCCGTCTGTTTCGCCTCCCACGCAAGGACAAGACAATGAATCGTTTATCCTGCGATGGGTTAAAGAGCAGCTCAGTTTTCTTTCTCGATACGACTTCCTAGTTAAATATTTTACTCGTATTAACAAATATTAATTTTTTTTTTCAATTTGATAAATGTTCTGTTACTTCGTTATTCGATTTTTTGTTATTTTGTATTTGTCATTAATTTGTTTTGTTTTTTAATGGGGTTGTAATGACAGTGATGATTACGAATTTTGACATTTAAGCTGTCATTTTAAACTGTCATTTTAAACTGTCATTTTTCAAACCTAACTGACGTTATGAAATTTGTGGATCAGATGGCTGTGTATTACTTTTTTTTTATTAATCGAGGCGTCAGCCAAGATGAAAACACATCCAGAGTTTCTTTTTTTATTTCGTCCATGTCATGATCAATACAATGAATTTTTTTGTTCGTCTCTTGTCAAACGACGTTTATTATTACGCCATATTCCTAATAATACATCGACGAATTTTCCAGACGATTTTTCCCACGATGAGCTTTGCGGACAATCGGACCTTGGAGCAACGACAGTCGGCGCCTGCAATGGTTTCGTATTGTCGTAAAAAATAAATTAAAAAAAAATCGCATTTGTCCAATGACGTTCCTAAGTAACCGTCGGACAAAACAAATCGTCGATAATGTCAACGACGGACGAAAGCCCCGCGAAATCCGACGAATTGGAAGAAGACGAGGCCCTGTTGAAGTTCAACACGCTGACCGGATGGCAGTCGTTGCTGCTCCTCCAGTTCCAGGGCCAGATGTCGGTGGCGGTCATTTGCGGCATCTATTTGTCCTACGTCCTCACCATGGTCGACCTGGCCTGCGCGCTGGGCTGCCAGACGCACAAAATCCCGATAAGGCTCGCCGGCACGTCGACGAGTAAGTGGACCCGTTTACGACGATCACCTCATTAATTTTAACTGTGTACCTTGCAGGCATCATATACCCCTTTGATTTGTTCTACTTCATCGACCTGATCAGCATGCTCATCTTCAAGAACGTCAAGTGGTCGAACATAACGCTGTCGAACAAGTCCCGAAACGGACTGATCCTTTTCGCCGAATTTCTCAGCATCATCCCGATCGACGTGGTTTACTTCGCGATGGTGCACCTGCAGGCGAACATGAAGACGTTTTATTGCCTGCGACTGCGCTACGCGCTCCGACTGTTTCGTTTGTACGATTTTTACAAAATCAGCAAAGAATACCTGGGCGTCAACAGCTATTTGCTTCACGTCATTGTATACTTGGGCGTCTTAATCATAATAAGCATAACGATGGGATGTATAGCTTACGTCTACAATTGTTACTCGGTGGACAACTTGTGCGCCTACCAAGATTACAAGTTGCTCGCGGCCAGTTGGTACTCGAGCACGACGATTTTCACGGTTTCCGGCGTCGTGGACCCCATCAGCGTCGCTTCCAACAAACAAGTCCAGAACAGCATCGTTTTTTCGTTCCTCGCGTTCATCTTAAACGCGTACTTCATAAGCTACTTCACGTGCGACATCATCCACGTGTTGAAGTCCAAGTTCCTGTACATCAACGTGTGCACGAAGATAACGAATTTCGTCAAGTTGTGGAAGAAAATGTCGTCGGATCACAAGAATTACCATCGAAAAATCGAGAAGCTCTTCGACGAGTACGACTACGTGTATTGGGTGAGGAACAGGGGCGTCCAGCCGTCCGATTACCTGGGGAAAATTCTGCCGACGGTGATGTACAAGGAAATCATTTTTGACATGTCCTGGATCCCGCTCAAACACAGCCATTTGTTTCGTCACGAGGACGTCCATTTTTTACGCCTGGTGTCGACGATAACCACCCACAAGTTTTACTTCCCCGGCGAGGTGATTTACAAAAGGAACGCGTACAAGAAATGCATGGTGTACATCGTGTCGGGTATCGCCGAGATTTTATCTGAGGAGGACGGCGAGACGCCCATCATGTCTTTGTCGAGCGGGACTTGTTTGGGCGAAGCCGCGCTCATCTTAGACTACCCGTCGACTTGTTCGGTCGTCAGTAAAAATGTCTGCAGCGTCGTGAAAATCGATCGAAAAGATTTCTTGAAAATCTCGGGCCTGTACCCGGTGAAGTACAAACGCACCCTGCACAAGGTGACGAATCGCATCGCCGAGGCCAAGATGTACCAAAAATTGGCGTGGTATCAATTCGAGGCGCAGAAGTTCCAGGAGCGCATCGGCATTTTAACGATGAAGTGGTTGAAATTGACGCTGCGCAGCTTATTGTTCAACGTGAGGAAACTCGGGGACCTGTACAGCAGGCACTATCTGCAAAAGTTGGAGCAGAACGTATTCTGCACGAAGTATTTGGATCTGTTGGTGATCGCCGAGGACGTCGATTTGACGTCCGATTCGGTTTTCATCAAAAACACGTTCCCGTTTGTCTTCAAGGAGCATTCGATTTTGTTGAACATGTGGAACATTGTGGTGATATTGCTTTCGGTTTGTCTGGCGGTGACGTATCCCTACTTTGTCGTTTTCGTGCCGTCGCAGTCGCTCGAGTACAAGATATTCCACGCGATCATTACCTTGATGTGGACGGTCGATTTGTATCTGAGGATGTCGACGGAGATCAAGACCAAATACATTTCTTACGTCAAGTTGTCCGACATCGTCGTCCATAATTTCACGAGCAAAACTTTCATACTCGATTTGTTGGCGGCCGTGCCGGTGGAGTTCATAATTTATTTGATCGAGGGGCACCTGTCCGAGCGGACCATTATTTTTTTCCAGTGCAACCGCCTCTTGAAGTTGTACAAGATTGATCAGTTCTTCCAGTCGGCCAGGGTGACCACGCAGCAACACGTCATCTTAAAATACACGAAATTCACGATTTATTTATTCTTTTTATATTATTACATAGCCGCGATTTTCTTCTTGTTGGCTTGCGATAATAAGCACCGTTGCACGGCCGAGTACGAGCAATTCATGCAACATTACGACGCCTTTTCCGCTTACAAAAAACTCTTCATGTCGTTTGTCTCGGTCATCGACTTCACCAACAACTTGGAGGTGATCGGCTTTCCGTTTTTCACCTCGACCACGTCGTATTCGGTCCTCATGATTTTGGAATTCGTCCTGTTGGTGTTCAACGTGGTCTTTTTATCGTACATATCTGCGGCGGAAACATTAAACAAACACGACGGGCACACGATGGAGGAATTCACGCGTAACATAGCCATCACAATGAAGTGTTTCAATCTGAACGCCCAGTTGCAGGAGCGCATATGGAATTACGTCAAGCTGCAGTACGAACACTCGGGGATCCTTTTCTTGGACAGTCACGTGCTTTTCGAACATCTCCCCAACGACCTGTACGTAATATCGAAGAACATCCACCTGGGGCACTACGTCCGAAACGTGCCGTTGTTCCACGATCTCGGCGAGGAGATCATCTCGCAGGTGTGCACGATAATCACCGTGCATCTCTTTCCGCCCAACGAGGTTTTCAAACGCATCGGGGAGGTCTGCTCGGAGATCCACATCATCACGAACGGGACATGCTCGATGGTGACGTCGCACGGGGAAACGGCGACGTTGGAAGTCGGCGATTGCTTTTCGATCCTGGAGTCGTTTTTGAAGATGCAGTCGATGATCAAAGTGACGACGCTCACGCAGTGCAAGATCATTTCGATCGATTACGAGAAAATAATGGCCGTAATGTTGCGTTACCCGTCGCTTTACGAGCAGATGCAGAGCACGATCGTGCACTGCCGGTCGTGGGGCAACCTGCACTCGTTTCTGAACGTGCAGGTCAGGAAGTTGAAGAAACGCCCGCGGCCGAAGAGCAACACCAACGTGAAATCGTTCGGTTACCGGTTGAAGCGACGGACGATGTCTTTCAACGAATACCACGACGGGTTCCCCAAGTGGGCTCTGCTGTTGAAGTACGTGCTGCTACGTCACACGTTCAAATCGACGGGTAAGATCGTGTATTATTGGGAGATCAGTCGGGGCGTTTTCGCGTTTGCGACCAACATGATTTTTCCGATGTCGTACGTCTCGCAGAACCCGTACGACGGTTGGTACTTTGCGCGTTTGTTTTTACACGTGACTGGGTACGTCGATATTTACTTCAGGCATCACGTAACTTATTTCAATAAGAAGGGCCTGGAGGTGACGCACCCGTACAAAACCGCCAAGTATTATTGGACGCACGCCCTGCTCGTCGACTTCATCGCGTGCTTTCGTTCGGATTGCCTGAGCCAGTCGCCTTACATCGACAGCATATGTCTACTGCAATTGTACAGGCTGCACGAGATACTAAAACATTACTCGCATAAAATTTCAGCGAAAGGACTCAGCACGATCATACTGTACATCCCGTACGTGTTGTTGTTCACGAATCAAACCGGCGGCATTATTTTCCGCAATATTTGCGTGGTTTCGCAATCATCTGTCACGTGCAAAAACGCCACTTGGGTCCAATCGAAATACAACCAAACCAAACCGTTCGAGGCGTACATCTTCACGTTGTTTTTCACCACGTCTTCTCTGATCAGCTCGTTTTACAGCTTCGCCGTTATAACTGACAAAACGGACATGTTGATCATCACGGTGTGCGTCATTTTCGGCTATCTCTTTTACAATTACCTCACTGCGAAGAGCATCGCCGCCAACCTGGCGATAAATTACGATTTGATATCGTACCAGGAAGAAATGCGAAATTTGGTCAAGTTCATGTCGTACAAGAGGATCGACAGGAAATTAAAGACTGAAATAATAAATCACTTTGAGTACATGTGGAATAAAACCAACGGGAAATCGATACACAAGTCGTTCGCGCCGTTTAAAATGTCATTTAAAGTGGACGCCTTGTACAATATATTCGGAATGAAATTCGAAGAATCGACGATCTTTCCCAGCCCCAACCAGTCTTTCTTTAAGAGTTTACTATTGGACGTCAAACACGAGATTTATTTAAAGACCGGGGAGGTTTACCGAGTGAACGACATCAACGGCATCATATATATTTTATTCAACGGGCAAGTGGAAGTCCTGGGCGCCGATGAGAATCGCTTGGTGACCCTGCACATCGGTAGTGTGTTTGGAAATCTCGACAACTGCCCGATGGGGCGTCGCACGTTAACGATGGTGGCCTCCGGCCACGTGGAAGTCTTGGCCGTTTCAAGCTCCGTGTTTCACACGCACCTGCAAAAATTCCCCGCTCTCGACAAGCACTTTCGAAAACTCACCGTTTTCAACGTGGATTACCTGGAGGAGTTGCAATGGCAGCCCGAACACAAAACGGTCACCGTTATGGCACGTTCATCGATCGCAAACACCAACCTCTACAAGGAAGAGAAGAGGCGACAGCGGTGCAAACCGCGGATCTACGTCCGTAACAAATACATCGTCGTGTGGGAAACGATCGTCGTGGGTACCGTGTCGTTTGTGAGCTACCTTCTCGGGTTGTATCACGTCGCCACCAGAGAGGCCAACATGTATTTGTATTTGCTTTTGTACGTCTTGGATTTTTTCTACGTCGTTAAAATATATTTGGCTTTTCACACGTCGTACGACGACGTCTTCGGAAAAAACGTTTCGAGCAGGCGACGAATCGCGAAGAGGTACATCACCGCCAGGCTAGGTTTCTACTTTGACCTCTTCACCATCGTGCCGTTTGAGCTTGCGTGTTTGTTCTTCATAGAGAGCCCGCATTTTCACGACATTTGGGCGTTGTGCCGAATCAACCGGGTTGTGAGGATCGTTCATCTCGTCTTGTATCTGAAATCCATGACGCAAAAGTTGAACATCAACGTATTCATCATGAGAACTCTGTATTTGTTGCTGTGGGTGATTCTCCTACAGTTCACTTCAGGTTGTCTCATTTACATAGTTAATGTGTTGTACGTCACCTACCACACTGAATACAGCAGATTCAAGGCATTTATGTCCGCAGTGCAATTGATCACAAATACGTCAGCGAAATTATCAAGTAGGGTGCATTTCTCAGCTTTTAACACGTTTGTGGCCACGTGTTACATATTCTGCGGCCTGTTTAGCAAAATGATAGCGATACTTTATATGGCGGAGAGCTGCGCCATACTTTACGTCGCTAATCGCACGAAATATCTGTACGAACAGTTCCTTATCTTCATGAAGACGTACATGGAGTCGGAAAACGTGTCGCAACCACTTTCAGAACGACTGTACACTTACATGAATTTGTTGTGGAAGTACCACCGAGGCAGCCAGTTTCCCAAGTTGCTGCAGGAAGCGCCCTACTACTTAAAGGAGGCGCTTTTGAATTCTGTGTTTGGGTTTCACTTCCGCAAACACCCGATAATGAAGAACTGCCACATCGATCTCATACGACAGATGACGTCACAATTAAAGACCATAGTGCTATTTCCGGGCGACATCATCGTCTACAAGGGCGACATTGATCACTGCATGTATTTCATTCAGGAGGGCGAGGTTCAGGCGCTCAGCGAGGACACGATGTGTTCGGAAATTGTTGCATTTACGCTCAAATCGGGCGACATGTTCGGTTTCGATCAGGGGATCTATTACCGGTGCGGGCACCAGTACACTTACAAAGTTACGATGTATTCTGTGCTTGTTTATCTTAAACGTGACGAATGGATTTATTTGTTGCAATTTTTTCCAGCTTCCAAGATGCTGATGTACGATAAAGCCAAGGAGACTTAGTTATTTATTCATTGTTTCATTCTTTGATGTTCTTGATAAATGTATTTGTAAATAAAATGTTTGTTGTATGTGTTTTTCGATGTTGACGAGGTGTTTGGCGCGAATGGGTTCGAATCCCCACATTATATTGACCAACGTGTTGTAGAGGCCAGCTGAATTACAAAAAAATTGGCGCCCTCTTACGGACGGTAGCTAAACTACAATAATAAAGTTATCGTCTTAAAGGTTTGTGCACCGGGTGTGTTCTATAAAAGTCCGCAAGATGGCGCCGATTTATTACAACTTGTTTACCATCATGGATCGTCCACCTCCTAGCGATCATGCGACTCTAGTTCGAATCCCCGAAACATTAAATTCCCGCTAATAATTTTTATTTCTGTTTTGGCGCCAAATAATTTACCCCTGATACATCGGCAACCTTCTCGCATTCATGTGATCCTGATACGGATCCCAGAAAATTTAAACGAACGCTTAAAAATTTTATTTCTGTTTTGGCGCCAAATAATTTACTCCGGATACTTTGGCCACCTCTTCGCGTATTCTGTGATCCTGATACAAATCCCAGAAACGTTAAACGAACGCTTAAAAATTTTATTTCTCTTTCGGCGCGAAATAATTTACTCCGGATACTTCGGCCACCTCTTCGCACATTCTGTGATCCTGATACAGATCCCAGAAACGTTAAACGAACGCTTAAAAATTTTATTTCTCTTTCGGCGCGAAATAATTTACTCCGGATACTTTGGCCACCTCTTCGCACATTCTGTGATCCTGATACAGATCCCAGAAACGTTAAACGAACGCTTAAAAATTTTATTTCTCTTTCGGCGCGAAATAATTTACTCCGGATACTTTGGCCACCTCTTCGCACATTCTGTGATCCTGATACAGATCCCAGAAACGTTAAACGAACGCTTAAAAATTTTATTTCTCTTTCGGCGCGAAATAATTTACTCCGGATACTTTGGCCACCTCTTCGCACATTCTGTGATCCTGATACAGATCCCAGAAACGTTAAACGAACGCTTAAAAATTTTATTTCTCTTTCGGCGCGAAATAATTTACTCCGGATACTTTGGCCACCTCTTCGCACATTCTGTGATCCTGATACAGATCCCAGAAACGTTAAACGAACGCTTAAAAATTTTATTTCTCTTTCGGCGCGAAATAATTTACTCCGGATACTTTGGCCACCTCTTCGCACATTCTGTGATCCTGATACAGATCCCAGAAACGTTAAACGAACGCTTAAAAATTTTATTTCTCTTTCGGCGCGAAATAATTTACTCCGGATACTTTGGCCACCTCTTCGCACATTCTGTGATCCTGATACAGATCCCAGAAACGTTAAACGAACGCTTAAAAATTTTATTTCTCTTTCGGCGCGAAATAATTTACTCCGGATACTTTGGCCACCTCTTCGCACATTCTGTGATCCTGATACAGATCCCAGAAACGTTAAACGAACGCTTAAAAATTTTATTTCGGTTTCGCGCCAAATAATTTACTCCGGATACTTCGGCCACCTCTTCGCACATTCTGTGATCCTGATACAGATCCCAGAAACGTTAAACGAACGCTTAAAAATTTTATTTCTCTTTCGGCGCGAAATAATTTACTCCGGATACTTTGGCCACCTCTTCGCACATTCTGTGATCCTGATACAGATCCCAGAAACGTTAAACGAACGCTTAAAAATATTATTTCTCTTTCGGCGCGAAATAATTTACTCCGGATACTTTGGCCACCTCTTCGCACATTCTGTGATCCTGATACAGATCCCAGAAACGTTAAACGAACGCTTAAAAATTTTATTTCTCTTTCGGCGCGAAATAATTTACTCCGGATACTTTGGCCACCTCTTCGCACATTCTGTGATCCTGATACAGATCCCAGAAACGTTAAGCGAACGCTTAAAAATTTTATTTCTCTTTCGGCGCGAAATAATTTACTCCGGATACTTTGGCCACCTCTTCGCACATTCTGTGATCCTGATACAGATCCCAGAAACGTTAAACGAACGCTTAAAAATTTTATTTCTCTTTCGGCGCGAAATAAATTACTCCTGGTATTTCGGACACCTCTTCGGGTATTCTGTGATCCTGATACAAATCCCAGAAACGTTAAACGAACGCTTAAAAATATTATTTCTCTTTCGGCGCGAAATAAATTACTCCTGGTATTTCGGACACCTCTTCGCGTATTCTGTGATCCTGATACAAATCCCAGAAACGTTAAACGAACGCTTAAAAATTTTATTTCTCTTTCGGCGCGAAATAAATTACTCCTGGTATTTCGGACACCTCTTCGGGTATTCTGTGATCCTGATACAAATCCCAGAAACGTTAAACGAACGCTTAAAAATTTTATTTCTCTTTCGGCGCGAAATAAATTACTCCTGGTATTTCGGACACCTCTTCGGGTATTCTGTGATCCTGATACAAATCCCAGAAACGTTAAACGAACGCTTAAAAATTTTATTTCTCTTTCGGCGCGAAATAAATTACTCCTGGTATTTCGGACACCTCTTCGGGTATTCTGTGATCCTGATACAAATCCCAGAAACGTTAAACGAACGCTTAAAAATTTTATTTCTCTTTCGGCGCGAAATAAATTACTCCTGGTATTTCGGCCACCTCTTCGCGTATTCTGTGATCCTGATACAAATCCCAGAAACTTAAAGCGAACGCTTAAAAATTTTATTTCTCTTTCGGCGCGAAATAAATTACTCCTGGTATTTCGGACACCTCTTCGCGTATTCTGTGATCCTGATACAAATCCCCGAAACGTTAAACGAACGCTTAAAAATTTTATTTCGGTTTCGGCGCGAAATAAATTACTCCTGGTATTTCGGACACCTCTTCGGGTATTCTGTGATCCTGATACAAATCCCAGAAACGTTAAACGAACGCTTAAAAATATTATTTCTCTTTCGGCGCGAAATAAATTACTCCTGGTATTTCGGACACCTCTTCGCGTATTCTGTGATCCTGATACAAATCCCAGAAACGTTAAACGAACGCTTAAAAATTTTATTTCTCTTTCGGCGCGAAATAAATTACTCCTGGTATTTCGGACACCTCTTCGGGTATTCTGTGATCCTGATACAAATCCCAGAAACGTTAAACGAACGCTTAAAAATTTTATTTCTCTTTCGGCGCGAAATAAATTACTCCTGGTATTTCGGCCACCTCTTCGCGTATTCTGTGATCCTGATACAAATCCCAGAAACTTAAAGCGAACGCTTAAAAATTTTATTTCTCTTTCGGCGCGAAATAAATTACTCCTGGTATTTCGGACACCTCTTCGCGTATTCTGTGATCCTGATACAAATCCCCGAAACGTTAAACGAACGCTTAAAAATTTTATTTCGGTTTCGCGCCAAATAATTTACTCCGGCCACCTCTTCGCGTATTCTGTGATCCTGATACAAATCCCCGAAACGTTAAGCGAACTCTTAAAAATTTTATTTCTCTTTCGGAGCGAAATAATTTACTCCGGATACTTTGGCCACCTCTTCGTGTATTCTGTGAGCCTGATACAAATCCCCGAAACGTTAAACGAACGCTTAAAATTTTTATTTCGGTTTCGCGCCAAATAATTTACTCCTAATATTCCGGCCACCTCTTCGCACATTCTGTGATCCTGATACAGATCCCCGAAACTTTAAGCGAACGCTTAAAAATTTTATTTCGGTTTCGCGCCAAATAATTTACTCCGGCCACCTCTTCGCGTATTCTGTGATCCTGATACAAATCCCCGAAACGTTAAGCGAACTCTTAAAAATTTTATTTCTCTTTCGGAGCGAAATAATTTACTCCGGATACTTTGGCCACCTCTTCGTGTATTCTGTGAGCCTGATACAAATCCCCGAAACGTTAAACGAACGCTTAAAATTTTTATTTCGGTTTCGCGCCAAATAATTTACTCCTAATATTCCGGCCACCTCTTCGCGTATTCTGTGATCCTGATACAAATCCCCGAAACGTTAAACGAACGCTTAAAAGTTTTATTTTGGTTTCGCGCCAAATAATTTACTTCGGCCACCTCTTCGCGTATTCTCTGATCCTGATACAGATCCCCGAAACTTAAAGCGAACGTTTAAAAATTTTATTTCAGCTTCGGCGCGAAATAATTACTCCGGATACTTTGGCCACCTCTTCGCGTATTCTGTGATCCTGATACAAATCCTCGAAACGTTAAGCGAACGCTTAATAATTTTATTTTTGTTTCGGCGCGAAATAAATTACTCCGGATACTTTGGCCACCTCTTCGCGTATCTTGCGATCCTGATACAGATCCCCGAAACGTTAAAAATTTTATTTTATAGTTGGCTGACATCTATTGGACGATAGCTCAATTAAAACTAAAAGTTTTAATTTAGGTATCTACACTTCAAGTAACTTATAATAAGTGCCATGGACAGCCCTCACTTTTATCATTGATATGTGGAGTTGCCCAAAAACCATTTGGAATAAAATCAAACATTGGGAAGCAAAACAATCTTTAATAACTCAATATTTCTATATTTATACTGTAAAAATTTACAAACACATTACATAGTTAATAATATATAAAACAAAATGTATAATACAAATACAATATATGCAAAAAATTTCAACAAAAAAATCAGTCTTGAAATTCTAAGCAATTTATTGGATCTCGGGGCCAGTATACAAAGCAAAATTCCTAACTATTGCCACGGTTGCTCGCCATTGCTCAATTTCCAACAAAAACTACGAATTTACAGGAGCAATAACAGGCAAACCGTCCCAAGACTACAAAGATTTACAAGTGTATATAAAAAAAACAATATTTCGACAAACAATTACGCATATAAAATCACATACCTCCACTTAAAAAAATCGTTTAATACTCAAAATGCACATTAATCGATGTGTAAATAAAAAAAAAAGGAATCCTGAAAAACGATCCGGAACAACCGCATCGCTTCAAAGCTCCGATTCGAATTCTCGACATGCTCACGTTACTACATCCAAAGGAAACGAAAAAGAGTAAATGTGTAAAAAAATGCGGCAAAAGCTCAACGTTCGCAAATAGTTCGTTACGTTTCATTATTTTCAATCGCGATCACTTACTTTCCTTTTAACAGCCGTTGCGGGGGCCGAAGCAAACTCGTTTTTAATCCTAAAGTACGAGTTCAACCTTGACAGACCGTATTCCTAAAAAAAAAAAAGAGGAAACGAAAAGTATAAAATTTGATCAAAATCGACAGCATTTTTCGTGTCTTCGATTCGAGGAGACTCACCCAATATCCAAACGGGATCTTCGAATTGTCCGCGCTGACAAAGCTCCACAACGCCCAGAAGAAATGCGACGCCAACGAGAATACCTGCACCTCCCGGAGTATCCGCTTCGGATTTTCAACGAAGCCGGTCTCCTTTAAGTACTCGTCTATGAAGGCCAGTCGCTGCTCCGTCGTCGGGTACGCGTCCAGGGTTTCCTTATAAAAAGGAAAATTGGGCTCCGTGTAATCGTACGTCCATTCCAAGAAATGGTTGGCGAGATCGAACGATCGATAATTATATGAGCAGTATTCGAAATCTACAATTTTTTTTTTTTGTGTGAAACAAGTTGGTAGTTTTAATGTTAAGTTGGTTTCTGTGTCGAAAAAAAATCGTTTGTTACGAACCTATTAGAACCAACTTCGGTTCTTTGTTGTTGTTGTCGTTCTCGTTCTCGTCCTGGTGAATCAGTATGTTGCCTTCTTGCATGTCGTTGTGACAAAACACCACCGGGCAGTTTTCCTGCTCCAGGCGTTCCTTCAACCACATCGCCTCCTTGCGCAAATCCACATTCTCCGGAATCTTATCCGGCAGACGTAAATCGCAGGTTCGCAACCACCGGTCGATGGTGTCCCACAGCCAACGGGGCTCTTTGTGTAACGGAACCTGCGAAATAAATCGATCTAATCATATATTTGTTAGCAAATCATTCGTGGTTGTAAATGAGAGTCGATTCGAATGACGTCAACGAACGCTGACCTTCGCAAATGGAAAAATTTCAACTTTAAAAAGTTTTACTACAATGTAACATGAAAACAAACGATAACGGGCGCCGATACACTCGCCTGTTACATTGTATGTGGCATTAAAATTAACGCCGAGATAAAATCTTATCGCAGGCTCGAAGTGCGCGGGTTCATAAATCTTACACAACGTTGTTCACAGCAGCGGATCGATTTGCTTTCCGTGAACGCAACGGTTGCGTAATATAAGACTATCGCTAGTTTAATCAAACGTTTACATTTACTAAGCAACTGAACCGTTGCGAGTTCACCCACGCGTATTTAAATATTTTTGTTTGTTTTTTTTTTTTAATTAATTTACTGCGCTCGCAAAATCAGATCTGCCAAAAATCGCGGTTGTTATTATTTTTTTTTTCAAATATGATTCACCTTTCCTGCGAGTATTTCGTATCATCAACGTACACAATGACAGGTTGTGGTCTTATCGCAAATCGTTCGAAGATTCGAGTCGCACACTAATCCCGCGAAATAATTTTTTCCAGCGTTATTTATTACAAAACCGTATCACTGACAATTTCACAACTCACTCGTGATGGATTTTTTCGATGACGGAATTTTTATAAGAAATGGCGCATGACAAAGTTGACAAGAGAATCAAAAATGTCTATTCATAAAAATTGTCAAAAATATAAAAAATGCCATAAAAATTTGACATTTCTCCAAAAATTGTCAAAATTGTCTCACCTCCATTCGATGTATGGTCCCCATTTTTCTCGCGATCAGCGCCGACAGCGTCGGGTCCGCCAGCTCGCCGGTGACCAGCGGCCGCGCCTTGATGTACTGCTCGATGCGCCCGCCGGGAAAAACCCCGTACAGCTTGGGGCCGAGGCCCCTCTCCGACAGAAGCGTGAAGATGACGCTCTCGGTGATGATGCCCTCGAGGCCGCGCTCGCCGTGCGTCTGGCCGTAAACGCGCACCAGAACCTCGGCCGGTTCCCTCTCGTTGGCCTCGTCCAACGCAGAGGTGTCTGGAAGTGATATGTGGTAAAGTAAATTAGAAAGTCCGCCGCTGCAAAAGAAAAGAAAACGCAACGAGTTAATAGGGGGCTCTCCGACTCAGACTACTCTAAAAATTTACAAAAATCAATTTTCAAAACCACGAAAAAGTTGCATTTGACAGAAAATTCCTTCAAACTTACGCCCACTTGTCAAAATTAAAAAATGTCATTCCATGTGGCGTTTCGACGAAACAACAAACTTCACCCGAGCTCTTTGGATATTAAAAAAAAAGACACAAACCTCGATCAAAAGATAACCAATTCGTCACGCCCACTTTTTATTTTCGCTCTCGACTGCATCAGGCGACCGAACGCTCTATTTCATGAAATATCCGGATGCGCGAGATAAAACGCGGTCGGTTTTAACAACAACCTCGCGTCGCATGCATTCCCGATAAATTAAAGCGTTGCATTTTTTCGCCGTTCGACAAAATGTAAACAAAAACGAAAACGTCGACGTTGAAACATGAAAATAAAATTGGCCGGAGCGAAATTTAAGTAATTGTTAGTAACTAGGAAACGAACATAATTAACAACGCAATTTCATTCAAAACAAACGTAAATACAGTCATTTGCGTTATTTACGTCAAAGTCCACAATATTTTCTTATCTAACGTAAACAGTTGTACACACGCATTGTTTCTCTTTGCCCGCTACGCAGATCGGTAAACAAGCCCGTAGGAAAATTTTCAAGATCGAAACCTAAATTACTTTCCCACAATACATCGTCATTTTGCGTCGTAAAAGACGTGCCACGCGATCAAAACAACTGCACATCGAATCCACCGTTCTACGCGGAGATATTCTCCAAGGTCGCCCGCATCGATTCGCGAAACTTACCTGATGTGCTTGAAACCGACGTTCTGGTTCGTCACGCGCTTCCAGGCGCCCTGCAGGTAATCCCGGCAGATCCTCACCGCCAGCTCCTTCATCTCGGCGTTCTCGGACCCCATCCGTCTGCGAAACGTGCAAAACCAATTAGCGGCGATCTCAGACCTGCGCTGCATCCCGCGCGTGCAACTGCGAAATTGTTGCATTCGACGAAGATCGATAAACCGACGCAGCCGCGCATCCCGACAGGTTGACCTACCTTATTTACGACTCGAATTCCGCGCAAGTTTAGATGAACGCGTCGTCGCTCCGGCGAAGCCAAACACGTATTGAATTCGGTTAAGCCTTAAGCGACGACGAAGTGCACACACAAAGCACCGGCGACGATCCGCGATTGGCGGAAAAACGCGACCGCCGTGCATTGGTCGTACAATTAACCGCACGATTCGTCTCGATCGACGTTAATTGAAATCCAGCCGGCATTGGCCCGAGTTTAATTTAAAACGTCAAAAATTAAAAAAAAAAAAAACGCCAAATCGACTACTCACCTGAACGTTCTCGACGCGACGCTTCTTCCCAAAAACTTTGCACGCAAATCGTCGAGTGTTATTCTACTCGCGAATTAGTTCAAGGCGCAGTTCCGCGAAGAAAAAAAAACACGTGTAACTACCGAATGCAACGCACAATATCACACACACAAACGACACTCGATGCTTACTAAAATTTGACGTTCGATCCTCGCAACTGCAAACTACTTCGGCGCCACCTGGTGTCCGATAGTCACACTCGCGAATTAATTAAATCATTTTCGCTTAACTACGTTAATATTTGATTAGCAGCGCCATCTATTTCGGAGGACCTCGACTGCGTGAACTAAATTGTAAACGTTGCGATCTAATCAACGACGTACGCGTTGCCGGTAATTCAGATGGCGCCAATAAACGCACACAATTCTGTCCCCGGCGAGTTTGATTTACGCGACGTTTATTGAAATTCGCCTTCGCAATCAAGTCCGGAGCCCCAATTTACAACATCACAACTATTTAACGACATTTTTGGTTAATTAAAACGATTTCAAACTTGCAACGTGCAGAAACGAAAACTCGAAATCGGGGACTGAAAGCATAAATTACTTACGATTTTCGTTCCATGAGAACGTCGTTTACGTGGTCTTCTCGTGATGATAAATTTCATTTTACGCAGCTACGGACACAGACACGAACACCATTTACGACGATCAGCGTTCATATTCTTAAATAATACCGTCAACATTCAAACGTTTGACACAACATTCCTTGGCGGCGCTTCGACGGAAACTACGTGAACTAATTCTAAAATTTTGTGACATTGCCAGTAATCCAGATTTCTTCCTTATCGACGCTGTTGCACATTTACTTTTTCGTATCGACTTTGTCGTAAAGTTAAAATGAAGTAAATTTCACGACGATTTTCCTACTTAAATTCGTAGAATCGTTCGTTTTTAAAATTGTAAATACACAAGGCATGGTGTAAAGAAATAACCATGACGTCCGTCAGTTATAATCAATATAATTAACTATAAATATAAATACATAGCACTAATTTCTTTCATCAAGAACAAACAAATATACAATAAAAACGGAAAATAAAATTTATACAGCAGTCTAAAAAATTACGCAATAAATAATATAACAATATCGATCGTCTTTCCCCTCTTAAGAAAAAAGTAGTGACAATGGCTATCCCGTATAATATCGTTTATACAGAGTATTCAGTAAGTAAATACGAATGGCAAAGAACATGACTAGAAAAAGTTAAAAAAAATCATACCTCTTTTTAAATCGAATATATATATATATATACGTACGCGTTGTGTCTCTTAGATCAAAATAATTTTTAAGTATCTTATATATATTATTTATATATATATTCAGCGTCTTCGAGATCGGCGAGATCTCGCACGTCCGCTCCTGCATCCGAGACCCGCAAAAAAGAATCTCAAAATTTTCCTCGAGCGAGCGAGATAAAGAGAGAGAGAGAGCGCGCGCTAGAAAACCCCTTAATCTACAGAGCCTACAATTAAACATTTGGTTTCGTAAACAACTTCCTAAATTCGAAAAAAGTAACTAGCATCAACAATTTTTCGTCCTTTCGACCGTGTCCCCCACCCACAACTCAACAGAGAAGAAAAACAACAAGATCGCGACAATCAAAGTACGAGAAAATAAATAAACGCGACGACGACGACGACGACACATAAATAAATTAAAATATCCTGCGTAAAGAAGGTAAATCACATTTTTCGTGGCGCTTACATCCACGGCGAGCGTTAAGCGAGACCTTAAAACTCCAACGAAAAGAAAACCAACGACCGCGTCCCGCGTCCCCGTTCGTAGCTCAAAAACCTCGATGTAAATACATGAGACCCGTAAGTTGTCGAGACGCGACGGACTGTTTGTCGACGACGCCCTATGCCCTTCGGGTGTACTATGTGATCGGGCGGTAGCGTCTGCAACGAACCGTGCTCTCCTGCGACGGTTCACCTTCGGGCGGAGGAGGCGGACCCTCGGATGTGTCCGGCGAACTCTCCGGTGCGCCTATTAGACACGTCGGTATGCCTCGGACACCGCGGACACCTTCAAAACAACATGGGTTTTTAATCGTCAACGGTGATGTTTCTTAGGCATAAAAATTTTCATCTAAAAAAATCATCAACTAAGAACTAAAAAAGTATATCATGTATATGAATGATTGGAAAAAAAAATAATAATCAAAGGGAGAGACTGTCGATGTCTTTATTTAAAAATTTAAATTCAATTTAAAAAACGTATATGTTGTATATGATTGAAGAAAAATTAAAGAGACTCGATTGCCAATGTCTTATTGAAAACTAAAAAAAAATCAAGTATATGGATGATGAGAAAAAAAAACCTAATCAACTCAATTATCAATTGTAGTCTTCATTGGGAAATCTGGATGATTGAGAAAAACCAATTATGAGAGACTTAATTGACAATCACTTGTCCTTACTAGGAAACCAAAAAAAAAAAATCACATATACGGATGATTTAAAAATAAAATCAAAGACTCAATTCCTAACAACGCAAGCACTGCAAACATTTCAGGAAATATATGTAGAAAAATGTAACCAACAGTGTGTGACGTGTGTATACGCAGCGACTTTACAAAAACGTGTAATTTTGTTAATCTTCCAGTCGGCCCGAAAAACCAATTCTCCCCGTTCAAATGAAACGGCGACGATAACCACGAAGGAATCTCGAAAATTGATCTCCCGGCCGACCTAAAAAAACGCAAAAACGGCAAATTTCGAAAGTATACCTCCAGCGGTCGAGTGCCTCTTAAATCTGAGATTCAACTCCCTCACGTCGGTTACATATTTCTCAGTCTGTCTCCTCCTACGCAGGCCGGGCGTCAGGTCGCCCGACCAGGACATACATTTCGCGAGGCGCTGTCCGCTCACCGCCACCGGTATCCTCGAGATCTTCGTGCCGTCCAGTCCGGGACTGGTCTGCAAGAAAACGCGCGTTTAAGACACGAGACACGATCAAATATCCGTCGACGACGCGGCACCCACCGAGTTCTCGCGGAGTATCTGGCTGGCGTTGTCGACGCCGCTGTCCTCGTCGTCGTGGTCCTGCCGCTTGTCCTTGAAGAGGGGATTCTCCGTCGCGTCAAAGTACTCGGACTGCTCTTCCACGCCGGGACTCAGACCGTTCGCCACCGATCGCTTCTCTTTGCTACAAAACGAATCGCAATCATCGTTAAAACTAGAAAGTTGGATCATACCTCGTCGCAGACTAATAATAGCGCCAAACAGATCTAGAGGTGTGATACAAGAAGAATATGTAAACGGGAGTTTTAAATTAAATGAAATCGGTAAACAACGAAACATGGACAATAATTATAACATTTGGTGAAATATTTCAAAAAGTCACAAGAACAGATGGGCAATAATACTACTAAGAGATTTAAATGGCAGAGTTGTGAATAAAAATAGAGGAATAGAAGAAAAATATAGAAACAATAATTACAAACAAACAAATACAAAATTCAAGACTAAAAAGAAATTTAACCCAACCCAACCCAACCCAATCCAATCACAATTTCAACCCTCCACAATGAAATGTGTGCCGAACGTCGAATAGACTCACAGAACACACGACATACACACGACATGATTGAAAACTGCAGAGACAAAAATACCAACTAAGCAAACTCGATGCAAATACCCACCTCTGCTCAATCAAATTACTCGGCGTGACAAACGTAACGGCGGGGTTCGTGGCGAGATCGACCGACGGCGAACACTGCACTCTACCGTCGTCGTGAACAAAAGTCCTAACGGGGTTTTCCACCACGCACCGTCTATCAACGTTACTTTTCACTCGGTCAGACTTGGTCTTCTCCGGGGTGCTCGACGTGCTGTCCGACTTCGACTCCAAGTTGTTCCGGATCCTGTCGACGGGCTTGGGCATCGCCTTCAAGGAGCTGCTGCGGCTCAGCGCCTCGACGGCCTCGAAGTTGATGTGCGAGTTCGAGTCGCTCTTGGCCACCGATATCCTGCGCGGGGACTCCTGGCTGACTCGCCGCTCCATCTTTGCCTTTTTCTTCTTCTCGTCGGTTTCGGTGCTCGACGATTCCGTCTCGGGGCTGATTTTCTTCGCGGCGGCGACTTTCTCCTCGACCTTTTTCTTCGCGTCCTTTTCCGTGATGTTCCTGACGAGCTGGGGCTCCGGCGCGAACGTGATGTTCTCGCGTTTGGGACTGGGAAGCTCGACGTTGTCGTTGCGTTCCTTGCTGCTTTGTTTCAGGATGCTCTTCGTCCGTTCCAGCTTGACGCGCGGGGAGCCTTCGTTTTGGTCTTTCGCGGGTTTGTCGGTGCTTTTGCTGTCGGGGGGCGTTGCCTTTTGCGGCGACAGAGTCTGCGGCCTTGCGACGACTTCTTTAGTCTCTTTCGGCACAACTCTAATCTCCAGTTTACCCGCCACCTACAAATTAACAAAAGTGACTACGTATGACATTAACGGCTGAATAAAATACTCAACGAAACAATAAACTGTGCCCTATGAAAATAAAGATAATCTCAGAAATTTATGTCGATTTTTTTTTTTTGGACGAGAACAATGAGAAATCGCAATAAGAATCCAAGCCGCTCACTTCTTGTAATCCCTCGTCGCCATTTTGTGCGTCTTTCTGGTCTTGCTTGTCGACGAGGTTGAGCATCGGCAGGCTGCCCCACTTGGAGCACTGCAGGGACCTGTTCAGCTCGTCGTCTTCCTGGTTCTGCGTGTGTCGCGAGGCCACGTTCCTCATGACGTCCACCTTGAACACCAAGTCGTCGAACGCCGCCTGCTGGAGCAGCGGCGGCTTCAAGCCCGTTCGCAACGAAGGCCCCAGCGACGGGGTCGACCACGCTCTCGGTAATCCGCCTGCAATGATAACAAAAGCAAGTAAAAATGTCATTCTAAAATGCAAAAAAAATGCCAAACGTCAAGTTTCAAAAATTGTCAAAATACGTCAACATTTTTTAAAATA
This sequence comes from Geotrupes spiniger, assembly GCA_959613385.1. Taxonomy (NCBI): domain Eukaryota; kingdom Metazoa; phylum Arthropoda; class Insecta; order Coleoptera; family Geotrupidae; genus Geotrupes; species Geotrupes spiniger. The sequence goes on from OY390740.1 coordinate 640,740, forward strand.
TAAATAAAAATCACAAAAAAATTAAAACTCTTTAAAATGCAAAAAAATTGACAAAAATGTGAATCAGACATTTATTTAAATACTATTAATAATTTTTAATTTTTTTTTATAAATTAAAAAAAAAAGAATTTTTTAAATTGACAACAAAATTACCAACAAAAAAAATTGTAAAACGAATATTTCCGAAAGTTTTTTTTTAAATAAAATAGTTTCGTTTGTGAACCACACAGACGATGATAAAATCGTAAAAAATAAAGCAACTCACCAACCAATTCGGGATAGTCCTCAATGCCGGCGATGTTGACGTACTTTTTGTGACTGGCCCGCGAATCTTCGCTGATCCTGCTCAACGCCGGCGGTAAAATTGCGTTGGCCTCCGACGCGGCCCCCAGCGTCGCCCTGTGCTCCGGACTCTCGGGCTTCCACTCGTTGTCCGTCGTCTCCTCGCTGTCATCGAACTGCGACTTCCATTGGCTGGCCAAGGTCAACGCGCCGCCCCTCGTCACCTAAACGAAAAAAAAATGCAATCAGCGCCGACTTCGCGACCGTCCGTCGCCCGCCCGCTCGACGAAACAGACCAAGCAAAATCACAACACCAAGGCGGCAGGCGGCGATCCTCGCGATCCGACTATTGTTGCGGAGGGGCGCACTTCGATCGGAGTAAATTTAGTGCGCGGCGTAAACGATAAGTTTCCTGCGTTCGTTTGTTGTTAGAGATTAATTTTAGATGCGGTTGGGCCGGGTGCGCGGTTACGCGCCTCGTTATACCGTCCGGCGGATCGTCGGAATGCACGAGTGCGCCGGGTGTTAATTTTCGAATCGCCGACAAATCGAACCGAAACGCCCCTAAGGACGCGCGCTCGTTTATTTTCTTTGGTCGCTCCGGTTTATTTGACTTTGTTTTTCGGTCGTTTTACGACTCGTGCCGTGAATTTTCAGCGATCAAGTTTGCAAATTTTGTCGGATTAGAAATTTTCTTTAATTTTTAAAAACTTCGACGTGAATTTAGTTCCTTTGCTGATTGCGTTTTGTAGCAATTTTAAATTTTTTTAAACTACCTAAAATTTCTTTCCTAGTTTTTTTTTTTTCAATTTCGTCCGTTTTAGATTTTTACAAAAAAATTTATTTTTATCAATTTTGTAAATTTGACATTTTTTTTTAGAAACTTTGAAAATGTGTCAAATCGGTGGATTTTTAATTTTTCTTTTAAACAAATTATTAACCTCATCTTATTTGCGAATTCTTTAAATAATGTCCCGGGCGCAGCAAAAATTAAAAGTTAAAGTAATTAACACAAAAGTGTAACACACACGGCCAAAGAGGTGGAAGAACCCAAGTCGTTAGTACGTTTAGTGAAGGTGTTCGTTGTTAGTGTGTCGTGTTGTATCAACCAGCAGTACCTGAAAACGAAACCCGCAACGGCCCATTTTACAAAACACAACGGCGCTAAACCTAAGCTGTTAGTCGTCGACGCTAGTCTTTTAATCGGTAGAAAGAGAGGGGGGTGCTAGGGTCCGTCGCTAAGACGACGTTTTGTTGGTAGAATCCTTCAAAGAGAAAAAGCAACGGAGTTTAGTGAATCCATCGGCGAGGAGGCGATCGCGCCAAAGCCAACCTCGTCCAAGGACGTGGCAATCCGACCCACATCTCGTAGGACAAATCGAATTGTTTTCGTCGCGATGTAGGTTGGATATAGTGCGGGGTCCTTGGACTAAGTCACCGGCGTGAAAAATAAACGTAACCGTTGACACATTGAGCGCCGAGGTGAAATTGCACGACTTTGGCGCGATGCCCCGCTTCGCTGGGTTATCAACAGTTTGTTAGGACGATTAGCGTGAATGGAAACGATTAATGCAGCCAGGTGGACAACGACATGCGAAACGACCGGCGACGGGCACAATTAAAAATGTAGACGAAATAATTTGTCGTCTTTTATTGGTTTTTCAAAAAGCGACATCTGTTTACGAATGCAAACGAATCATCGAAATGACAGTTCAAATGTCAAATTCGACATTTGAACTAATCGTACCTAACCTAATTAATAAAAAAACGCAAATAATTTGACAGTACATGTACATATCTGACGTTTCTGAAATTGTGGTGCGTTCAGAATAAAACAAATCTTTAACATTCAAATGACAGATTTTCTTTTGGTATCAAACCATCCCCCAACCAATTTATTTCTCAGTTTCCTAATATACGCGAGTGAGTAAGCTTTACATCAATGCCAAGTTAGTTCGATTGTGCCCGTCGCTGGCAAAGACCGACCCCCTCAGACACGCGACGCTCACCTGTTGAGAAACGTTCTCGTCGTCGATGACGGCGAACTGCGTCAGACTTTGGTCCCTGACGCCGGACCTGGAACTCCGCGCGGCGGACGGCTGGCGCCTGCGCGGTCTCTCCTGCTCGGGGGTGGCGGGCGACTCGACGACGCTGCCGCCCTGCTGCGGCGACGGCGCGACCCTCAACCTGCCGACGGTCGCGACGCCGGATTGGCTCTTCCTCAGCGGGATCGGTTTCTGGTTGGCGTCGGACGACGACTTGGCCGAAGCGGCGGTCTCGTTGTCGAGCCGCTCGGGCGGCTGCTCCAGGTGCGAGGTCGCCCTGCGTCTCGGCGCTGCGGAACAAAATCGAATTACATTCGGAAATTTAACAGATCCCGCTTAAACTATTTATCTTTAAAAATTTTTGTTATTATATTTTTAAGCGATAAAAAACATCGATCGTTGCTGCTCAAATCATTTCGTTGATTATAGTTTTTTTTTTGTTTCCATTGACACTCAACGTTATATTCGTACGAGTACTTCCGCTTCATAAAAAAAAAACGACAAATCGCACAACGCAAATAAACGTTTAGGCGGCGCACACTCACCTTGTTGCACTTGCTCGCCGGCGGTGGCGTTGCAGTTCTTGTCGACCGTCGGCCTCGGACCGTTAGTTTGTGTGTCGGTCACCAGAGGAGCCGTGTTTTCAGTCTCTATGCGTCTCCTCCTGGCGTCCAATTGTGCCTGAAACGAGAAATCGCCATCAGACCGCAAAAACCTAAACCAACCCGACTTCGCATCGACTGAACTTTGACGAAATGCACTTTGCTCGGATGACAGGAACGCACGTTTGACGTTTGAAACGTCACAACACGACTTTCGGGAAACCTACGCTGCGTTACCATGGATGCGTACGCGCTGCTCGAATGGCCGATATGCATCACGAAATTAATCAGACTACCCCTTCCACCGCGCCACGGGCGCACGACGGAGCTAACGAACGCGGCGTTTGACACACAAATTTCGAACGTGACGTTTAACTGACAGAAGTCGCTGTTTCGGACAACGGCCGCGTTACGCCGCGGAAAACTAACCTACAATTAATGAAAGTATGCACACGTACCAGCGACGAGGCGGCCCCCATCTCCGTCTCTAGTCCCTAAACGGCGGCCTAGCCCGTGCAAGGGAGTACTTGCTTTTCGCGCGCTTTTTTAACAGGGCGTAATCGGCCATTACCAGCTGCGAAAGCGTCTGCATGTCAAAATGACACTTTCTCTTTTTGGTCTGTGTGTGACAACAACAACAGTGCGGTTTTAGAGCGGGCAAAGGGGAGTCGGACGGGCACAACTACCTCTTTGTTGTCGGTCGGCTCGATGTTCTCCTGGTTGTTGTCGGTGGGCGTGTGCTTGGCGTGACGCGGCAGGGCGCTCGGCGCCATCGGCTGCTGCGGCTGCGGCGTCGTCGTTATCGTCGTCACGTTGTCGCCGGCCGGGGCCTTCTCCCAGTCGTACGGGTCCGTCTCCTTGACGCCCCGCCTCTTCATGCAACGCTCGAACAGCGAGATCAACATCTGTCAAACACACGACGTGAAAAACGTCTTGCGACGCGCGCGCGCGTTTGTCACCTGATAGTCGGGCTTGTCGGCGTACTCCAGGCTCTGGATGTGGTCGAGGAACTGCTTGAGATCGGACGGCAGGTGTTTAAGCAGGAGCCGGTGGTCGTACTTTTCCTTCATCAACCCGACTTGTTCCTTGTCTTTAACCTTCCTCCACGGCAACTGCCCGTTGACGAACTCCACCAGCATGTAGAACAAACTCCAAAGATCGTCGTGTCTTCCCATTTCTATTTAAACAATTTCATTAGTTAAATCTAGCGTCATAATTAATCAGAAACGTCAATGTCAATCGAAATACAAAACAATCGCAAAAAATGTCAAAATTGGCGATATTTTCAAAAAAATATCGAAGAATGTGACGCGAAATACCAAACTGTCAAATAGTGTGATAATTGTCTAAATGTCACACGAAATACAAAACAATCGCCAAGTGTCAACACTGCAACGAAAAGTAAAAATTGGCAGAATTGCCACAAACGTCAAAGGTGACGTTTATCTAATTGTGTCAAAGTGTTAAATATGCCAAAAAATTGCGTGCGTAACAAATGTCAAAGTGACAACTGTCTAGGCGTTAAACGAGACGAAAAACAAACGTCAAACTGTCAAATATGCAAAAAATAGTAAAATTGCGAAAAAATCAGGTGTAGCAAATGTCTAAACGTCAAAATGCAAGAAAAAATGTGTGATGTGCCGTTTAAACGTCAAACTAACTATAAAAAATTGCCAAATTGTAAAAACTGAAAAACTCTAACTATAAAAAAAATGCAAAACTGTGAAAACTGAAAAACTCTAACCTCTATTCCTGTGAGCGTTGATGCTGGCGTAACGCACGGTTCCCCTGAACCCGGCGGCGGCCCTCGGGGCCCTAACCTCGCCGGTTCCCGTCGTGTACTGCCTGGCGAGGCCAAAGTCCAACATATAAACGCGCCTGCAGTTGTACGGCAGGCGACCCATTGAAAAATTACTCTGCAACGAAAATCCGCTTCACGAATAACACGACGCGAAAAAAAAAAAAAAAACTCACAGGTTTAATATCACGATGCAAGAACCCCACCGAGTGTATGCTCTCGATGGCTCTGAGTATCTGCAGGCCGAGTCTGAGGGTGGTCGACAGGCTGAAGGCGGCCCTCGGCTGGGCCCGGCGCAACTCGGCCAGGTTGCGCCCCTGCAGCTGCATCACGACGTAGTTGAACCTGTCGTTGCGTCCGCAACCTATAAACCTACGGACGTTAACGTTTTAGGCGCGACTGGTGGCAAAAACCGACCGCCAACGACCAACCTGCAGACGTGCTCTTTGCCCTGCAGCTTCTTGAGGACGGCCACCTCCATCTTGAGGACCTGCTTCGGCTGCCTGGCCGATTCCACCTTGAGGGCGACCTGCTCCCTCGTTATCAGGTCGAGGCCCTCGTATATCTCGCCGAAGCCACCGCCGCCGATCTTCTTCACGACCTGGGACGCAAACAGAAAACTTCGCATATAGCGAACAAAACAAATTTCCTTTCCGTATAAAAGTTATCTTTTTCTTTTTGAAAAATTGTAAAGATCTGACGTCAAAAGATTTTAATGAAATGACAATAAGAGACTTTTCCCTCATTGGGAATCAGAGGTGGATTAAGGACGGATTTTAACTAAAACAAAAAATAATTTTACAAAATTATTTAAAAAAAAATCCACCCCCCATTTCAACCAACCGCGCCGATAAATCGCAACAAACCCACGCGCCCGTCAACTCGATCGCGGCCCTCGAACCACCTCACCGACGCGCCCGCCCTCCCCTCCCGATCGGTCGATAACAAACAATTTCACGACCCAATCTCTTGGATCGCGTGCGTCCGTCCCACGACGATGCGACCGCAAACGTCATCGAAATTTAACGACGAAACACGAAATCAAAAAAAAAAAAAACGACCAATCGGCGCAATGGAACGATCATCACAAACGGACGAGAGGAAAAAAAAGGGTGAGTCATGGAAAATTCTCGCGCTATCGATTCACCTCGATCCTCCACGTTTCGAGCCCGGCCCCGTAACGCACAACAAAAATATCGCAGTCCCCCCCCACCCCCGGTCAAGGTTACAACGTTCATCAAGTTAATCACAACATTTCTTTGTTTCAAACGCGACGTCGAAAGTAAAAGTTTTCGATTGCGATTTTTTTTTAATTTTATTTAATTTTTGTTGCTCTTTATAGTTTAAGTGGAAAAGAAAAAAAAAAGAAAACGTTTCGTGCCACCTTTTTATTTTCAAGTCATTGAATTGTTTCATCGAGCGATCAATTTCGCGATAATTTCCACCGAACCGAGCAAACAACAATCGCTCCTCACCTTCCATCTTTCCTTGACCACGTGACCGGGCTGCAGCAGATCCTCAGACGTCATCGTTATGTTGTTGTTCTGATCTGTCGAATCTAGATGTCTCTCCCAACTTGCGTTTTGCGGCCTGCAAGGAGAAAAAAAATCGCCGATTAAACCAAACGAAATTAAAAAGAAAAAACGCGAAAACGATTAATCAAACGTGGTCTGCGCGTCGTCGACGCTTTCGGCTGGGGACACGGGGGGACACCACTTACGATCGCAACTTTCACCGGTCGGATTTTAAGCCGGACATCGTCGAATTCGACGGTCTCGCCTCGTCCGCGACGACAAAGATTCGCGAGAAAACCTCGATGGGAAACGGGGAAAATCACGCAACCATGGGAGCACTCGTGATTTTTGCCTACAACGACAGGGGCTCGTTCGGACGCGACCAGCTGATTCACCGGCGCGCGTGCGCATTAATTTCCGTGACATCAACGTCCTTGGTCGCACATACGCCCGTTAGGTATTGATTTTTAAACGAATTTTCGTGAAGCGACGACGACGACGACGACGACGAATCGACCCCGACGCGTCGACGTCCGGGGCCCCCGAATCCGACGCAATCCCACGCGAAAAATTAACATAACGCAGTTATCAATTCGGAAGATAAAATTAGATCACGTTCGAGGAATGGCCCAGAGGAGCACCTCGACAATAAAAATGAAAACGGTCGGCCCCACGTGAAGCGCAAGTGCTGCGCGCGTCGACACCGCACGGGAGAAAGGAGGCTCCCGGGGGCCGCGATCGGCGACACACAAGCAAACGTCAATCGTTTAAAAAAAAAAAAACTCACACTACACACGCAGGAGACGTACGAAAGTCATCGCAGATCGTTCACGGGAGCGTCCGGGCGCTAGTGTCTCGCTATTTTCTTACAGTTCGGCCTCGCTATGATCGATGCGGCGGCCATTTTTTCAAACACTACTCTGATGTTGGCAGCGGAGCGGGCGCGGGCGACGATTCGAATGTTTCGCAATTTTCGCCGAAAATTCCAAAGGTGGGACCGGGGTTCGGTGGTACGGGTTTTTCCGCGCGGACCGAACGAGGATTGTGGACACTGGAAATTTTGACGTTCGAAATTTGACGGGTGTCGGGCGCGTATCGACGAGCCAACCGCGATCGCGGGCGCGAAGTTCGCCGGCGGCGACGGCGACGGCGGAGCTTTTTTCGCGAAAACGACGGAGCCGGGGCCGCGGGCCGGGTAGTTTCGATTTTCCGGTTATTTTCGAACGGTCTTAATTTAGAAGGACCTTAGGTTATTTCGAAACGGATTGTGCAAATGCGTGGGAAGGTACTACGACGACGACGACGACGCCCGTTATCGTCGCCGTTTGAATTTCGCGACCGACGAACGTCGAAACGAGAAGAAGATCAATCGATCGATTTCGGCTCGGTGCGCATCTGAACCAGTGGCGTGGACTAGAGGGAGATGGAATTTTATTCGGCGCTTAAAGAATTCCAAACGCAACCACCAGTGGCGCAACTATAATACGGCAGATATGGGGTGGGGGGCACTACTCGAATCCGCGCAATACCAATTATAAAAAAATTTCGAAATCGAAAGAAATTTTTTTTATGACAAACAACCCACCCCAGTCCTATTGAAATGAGATTTTTTTGGGCATGAAAAAATGTCTACTACTCGAGTCCACGCAATGACAATTGTACAATAGTTTCGAAATCTAAAGAAAAAAAATTACGAAAAGATTTTTTTTTTAGAATTATTTTTATTACAAATTTAATTTTTTTACATTTCTTGATTGTTGCGCACTTTTTTTAAGTTTTTATATTTTTGACAGTTTTGTTGCGTACCGTTGTACGTTTGAGTAAATCTGACAGTCAATGTCAAAATCTGACAGTCAATGACAGCGATAACTACACAACCAGGAGCCTCCAACAAACGAACGTCAACGAAATATATTTTCGTAACACGACGCGACATCGTAACCCTGCACAACTTGGGCACATCCGCACGCGAAATGCATCTTTGACACTTGTCAAATGTCACGTGCGTGATTTTCGGCAAACTCACATCGCGTTGCCGTGGATGCCGCAAAATCGATCGTCGAAAGTAAAGATTTTTGACGGTGACGTTTAACTGACGGATCGTCGCGTTCGGGTTGGGTTCGTGGGGAAAAAACAAAAACGAAACGCAACGAATTCGCAAAATATTAACAACAGACGATTCGATTTAATTACAATTGAAAATGTGTCGGGGTTAAATTTTGAAATTTTAAATCAATTCGGCTCGGCCTCGGTCAAAATCGAGCTGTCAAAGTTGACAGGCGTCTGATCAACGGCCGCATTGAAGACTAGTTACATTTACGCAACGTCAGAAAAAATATTCCCAATAATTGTTCTCGAAATGCAAACGAAAGAAAAACAAATTCACTTGAATAAATTTCCATTATTTTTGTGTCCCATGCATAAATTGTTTATTCGATTCGGGCGTTGGTATTTACGTTTATTGGACACCTGTCAACTGTCAACTTTGACAGTTCGCGAGCAAGACCGCCGCGTTGATGTTTCGATTTAAAATTTCAAAATTTAATTCGTATTTGCGAACCGAGACTGGAAAAAAATCGCAATCCGCGTAGATTTGATCAAAAAACGACCATTCTGCACAAATGAGACCCAACCCAACCTAACCCACACCAACCCATAATTTTCTTATTCGTGTCGTTTGAATTTTCGTCACATTTTAAATTGGGTCGGGTTGTGTGGTAATTTTAATAATTTTTAATATTTTTTCCATTTTTTGTTTTTTGCGAGTAAGACAATTTGTGCATTTTCAGCAACTTCTGCGAAAGCGATATTATTGACAATTTGACAATCGTTTTAATTTTAGAAAACTGCAAAAATTTTTCAGTTTTTGCAATTTTCATATTTTTCCAATTTTAAAAATGTTACATTTGCACGTTTCTTGGTTCTCGGGCAGTATGCCGACGTTTCGGCGAATTCGCCATGTTCAGGTAGATCTAGAAAAACTTTTCTTTTTATATTTTTTTTTTAACTATTTTTTTGCAATTTAATTTCTTTCGCATTTTTAAACAATTCGGTCGTAATTCTCGGCAAAAATTTGTAAAAACGTTAACATTTTATTTTTAATCGTTTTATCATTGCGCGACTTTTTCGCATTTTCGGAAATTTTGAATTTATTTTAAAATATTTATTTTTGACATTTTTTAACAAAACCCAATCCAACCCAACCCTACCAAATCCAACCCAACCCAACGTAACCTAACCCACAACAAACCCACAATTTTGTTTTTAATGTTTGAATTTTCACATTTTTTTTAGATTGAGTTGGTTGACAATTTTGATAATTTTTAATTTTTTTCTTTTTTTTTTAATTTTCTGGGTTGGGTTGGGTTGGGTTGGGTTGGCTTGGGTTGGGTTGGGTTGGGTTGGGTTAGCAATTTTTAATATTTTTTTGCATTTTTGTACTTTCGACAATTCCTGCGTTTTTGCAATTTTTATATTTTTGAAAAATTGAGCTATTTTTTTTAGAATTTTCTGAATGTCTTGCTATATAAATAATAAACAACGACGTCAATAAATTTGTTGGCGTAAATTTTTGAAGACAATTTTGATTTTTTTTTTCATTTTTCCTTTAAGACGATTTTTAAAATATTCGGAATTAACTTTGACATTTTTACGACAAGGTCTTTTTTTATTAACAAGGTGACTCTTTTTTTTATTATTTTTGATACAATTCTGATTTTTTTTTACTTTTCAGAATTGACATTTTTATTTTTGTTTTTCTGATCTAATTAATTCTTTAAACATTTTTGACATATTTGACAATTTTTACGTTTTTTTTTATTTGACTTTTCCGCATTTTCAGCAATTTTTAATACATTTTACAACATTTTTCGAAATTTCTTTTTCATATTTTTTTTTTGAATTTTCTGGCTTGGGTTGGGTTGGGTGGCATTTATTCATTTCTTGTATTTTAGACTTCGGCGACTACAACAACACGAGCTGTAAAACCCCACCCGGGACGTTTCACGAAACCCATTTCACCTATCGACGCGTGACTCACGCCATTTCGACGACGACATCGATCTTAAAATTCGCGTGCGACGACATGCGCAGGACAATGGCACCAACCTGTAGCGCCCGCGTATTTATAGAACGTTCGAATACCGATCGGAGGAGGTAAATTTCGGGCGCAAATATGCGACGGTCGCGTCGTCGTCGTCGGACGTCAAAAGACGTTACGCCACACCGCGATCGTCTCGGCGGAAATCCGAGCGGCCGCGCCGATAACTTCCGCGAACGGAAGCCGCAACTTTACCTGGCGACCGACGCGCATTTTCACTTATCAATGAAAATTCAACAAGTTTTATTCGCGAGAAGATCATTGCAGTAGTGTCCATTCGCGAGAGATAGCGCCGCCGTATACGAAACGGGAAAAACGGCGGCGCTTTATTTTTAAACCGGACACACGATACAAGTCGTTCAACCCGATCGCAACGCACGCACTCGCGCACACCGCGCAACCAGTATTAGTACCTTGCGATTTCCTCATTCTTTCGTCGATTTGCGAGCGCGCTTTATTACATGTCGGACGGGTCTCCCTGCGAACGTCGCGATTCGTCGACGCCTCGAGTCTCGGATCCAATTTCTTCGACGTAAAGAAGTCGCGGCTTAGTTTAAAATAAACGACGACCGCGCACCGTAGGTCGGTCGATCGGTCTGTTTATTTATTCGCGCGACCCGCGGTCGAGAATTCATCGTCCGATTAGTCCGCTCGGACAGGAGGAAATAAATTTAAAAAATTATAATAAATTCTTTTAGACCGAATCAAATTCCCTTAAATTTTACTTCGCCTTCAAATAATAATCGAATTAAATAAACAAACAAAGAAAACCCGCGCCGCCTTAAAAATCCAAACAAAACGCATCTCCGTCGAAATCGCGCTCGCCGCGAGGCCCCGCCGAGAAAAGAAAGCTATTTTCGTCCGATTTTTCTGGCCGACGAATTTCCAAACGCACAACATTGTCATTGGACCGCGCGATTTATTGGAACGCCGGCGATGATAATTCGCGCGCGCCCGAAAATAAAACCAGACAAACGCCGCCGCCGTCGTCGTCGTCGCAGTCACGCGGCCCGAACGAAACGAAACGCCGCGCAAACAGCTGGGTCGAATTTAACTTTGCGAAAAAAATCGTTTTTTCTTCGGCTTTGATGTTTGCCCGCTTGATTTACGCTTATGCGGCTTTATCGCCCCGTTCCGTTGCGATTTATCGCACATTGGCGTTCCTTAATTTTGCACTTTCGCCTATTTTTAAACATTTTGCGCCGTTCGGATGAAAAAAAATCTAAAGATCTAAAATTAAATTTGATGGTTCGAGTTTAACGCCATTTCCAAAAAACTATAAAAAAAAAAAACGTATCGACCGGGTTATTTCGGATTCGCATTGTTGGCACGCGCACTTTTGAGTCTTGCGTTGAAACGAATTGATAACAAAGGACGGTTGTTGGCAGAAGGCGAGGCGACCGTTATATATTTTTCTAGGTCGTATTTAATCGACTAAACCGAATTAAGTAAAATGCAAGGCGAATAAGATGAAAAGTCTTAAAAAGCTGCAAATATTTACTTGGCTGCAATGTGACATTGCTGACATATCGGTCACAATTTTTGAATAATTTTGACTTCTGAAAGTTTGACATTTTTTGCAAAATTTTGAATTTTTGTTGAAAATTTTTATGGTTTTAAGTAAATCGATTCTTTCATCAACTTTTGTAAAATTTTTAAATTTATTGGAGTCCTTCCATTTTATTGAAAATTTCGACTTTAATAAAATAATTTTTGCGTTTTTTTGAAATTTATTACAAAATTTATTAAATTTTTCATAAAACTAAAAGTTTCTGAAAAAAAATCGTCGTAATAAATGTCAACAGTTTCCAAAAAATGTAAAAATTATTAAAAAATGCAAAAAAATTAAAATTTTACAAAAATTGACAAAAGCTTCCAAAAAAATTGAAAATTTTCAAAAAAATGTTAAATTTTAGAAAAATTTACAAAATTTTCAAAAAAATTTATGTATTTTTCAAAAAATGTCAAAATTATACAAAAATTGTTAAAATTTTACAAAAATTGACAAAAAAAGGCAAAATTATCAAAAAAAAAATCAAAAATTTTAGAAAAATTTCCAAAAAAGTCAAAATTATCCAAAAATTTTTTAAAATTTTACAAAAATTGCCAAAAGTTTCTAAAAAATTTATATTTTTTCAAAAAAATATCAAAACTATTCAAAAATGGCAAAAAAATGTAACATTTTTCAAGAAACGTCAACATTTTTCATAAAATTTTAACATTTTCAAAAAAAATTCACAATTTTGCCAAAAATGTAAAAATTTTCAAAACAAAAAACAAAAATTGTCACCAACGTCAAGATTTTCTAAAAATCATCATTTTTTCAATAAATTACAAAAAATTTGCAATAATTTACGTTAGCACAGTATGACCTGATCAAAAAAATGATAAAAATGTCAAAATTAAAAAAAAATATTTCAAAAATTAAATTAAAAAAAATTCTATAACAAAATATTACTCTGACACAATATGACTTTCTTAAAAAAAGCCGTAAACTCTACAGACCTTCGTAATTAAAAATAAACCCATTGCATAAATTCGAACAAAGCGAACGCCGAAAACAAACCATCGAATAAAAACACCTGTTGTGCGGCCAAACATCGCGTTTCGCAACCGCATCGCCCCGATCGGCGCAGCCAAACAACTTATGCAAACAAAAAACCTTCAACTTCATCGTCAATGCCGCCGGCCGATTAAAAACACCGACGAGAAAAAAAAAACCTCAAAAAAAAATCTACGTACCACTTCATCGTTTCACATAAATAAAAGTCCGATAAACAAAAAAAGAACGCGACGCGTACTTTTCGCACGAACCGCGACGACAACGGCGAGGTGCGCGCACTAACTCCTCGAAGGCCCGTGAAACATTAGAATTGCACGGCACACGCGGGTTGGTTACTTACGAGTTTCGTTCGCCGCACGGCCGTACACAAACTCTGCACCCTAAATAAACGGCCTTAGCGGCTATTATCGTTCCGTCGCGCACCTATACGAACCCCACCACCCGAAACTTATTTTTAGTGCGAAATTGACTTTAAAAAAATAAATCGTAACACTTTTTCGCCGGCGAGTTCGACGGCGTACGCGTCTGCCTTTTTCGGCGTTGATTTCGCAGCGTTCGTTTCAAGGTCGACGGCGTTGTCGATTTTGCCGTAAATCGCCAAGGTTACGGTCGCCAGATCGCGTTTGGATCACCTGCCCCACACAGGTGAACATCGCGCGAATCGTAAAACGAGGTCGAGGAAAAAACAAAACAAACAAAAAACAAAGCGACGAGGGCGAAATTTGACCCACATACTGCACGCGAAAAAACGGGCGCCAAGGTGAATCTGCGGGCCTGGACGTTCTCCAGAACACCTGGTAACCTATTTTTCGACGTAAATAAAAAAAAACGAGTCGATCGTGCGGCGAAAAATCCTTGCGGTGCAAGGGAATCGGATTCTGTTTGCAATATTGGGACGACGCGAATTTTTTTTTTAATTTTGGACGTAAACAGTTTTTTTGTTATTTCTTGATAATTTTGAAAATTTAACAATTACGAATTGTTTGTCGATTATTTTTTTAAAATTACCAAAATTGCAATTCACAAAATTTGGAAAAATTACAGAAATTAAAATTTAACGGCAACGTCGATATTTCTAAGAGAGGGGAACATTGCGGAATTGCGAAAAAATTCAAAAAATTAAAATCGTTAAAATTATCAAAATTGACAATTACTAAAGTTACCGAAAATAAATACTGACGAAAATTTCGAAATTTTTAAAAGGGGGTCAAATTACAAATTGGAAAAAATTTTAAAAAATACAAAATTGTTAAAAATTGCGTCAAAATTAAAAATTACAAAAATTGCACGAATTAAAAATCGACGAGAAAGTCGAAATTCTTTAGAGGGGGCAAAATTCCGAATCAGAAAATTTGTAAAAAAATATAAAATTGTCAAAATTTAAAATTACAAAAATCATAGAAACCAAAATTTAAGGAATACGTCCACATTTCTAAAATGAGGTAAAATTCAAAATTGTAAAAAATTTAAATTATCAAAATCAAAATCAAAATTACATAAAGAAATAAACTGAAACCGTCGTCTTTGTGATGGCAAACCGCCTTCTAATATAAAATTGCAAACAGCTTCATAGATTTTAATCAAAAGTTTTACACAAAAACATCTTTTTTCTTTTTTAATTTTACCCAAAACTTTTTATGAATATTATAATGACAACGTCTCGCAATTTAATATAATCAATAAAAGCCAATATTGTTTATTAGCGAAAAATCACCAAAATTAATTAATAAAAACAAACATTTTGTTCCAACAATGAACGCCAACGGTTGAGTTGTTTATTAAATAACACGATCGAATCGATCGAACGCTGCCATTGGTCACACCTGGACGCTCAATCAACGGTAAAATTTGATTGGCCGAATCTACAACAGTACAAAAATTCACCACCTGCGTTGAACGCCGCCAATTCACAATTAATCAGCGCCACCTATCATTTTTGTATTAAATTCCAAGTAACGCAGCGCCCCCTGGCGATCGCATAATCGCACTTCATTTCCACAATAACCGACCACTTTGGTTCTATCCTTGTATTGCGTTGACTTGAACATGCAACCGTTGAGTTGCTCAGCAACTGCCGATTTGTACCCAACGGTCGTTTACACAGTTACTGGAATTTTAAGTCCGGACCAATCAAACGTCTCCGTTTACTAAGTTGACAGGTTAAAAACCCCGAACGCGTATTATTCGGCGCGAATTATAAATATTTAGACGAAAAATGAAATCCTACCTTAAAATCAATCAGCATCTTCCCAGGTCCCAGGTTCGCTCCGCATGAAGCGATTTTTCCAAAATCGCGCTCGTTGACGCTCGCGGAAGCGACGAAAACGCCGCCAAACGAAATCATCTACGACGGGAACGGGCGACTGACGCATCCGACTGACACTCGTTTGAACGCCTCGCACGACGCCGCCATTGTTGGTTAAGTCAAAGTTTTGCGTTTACCTTAATTTTGGTGAATCTGCGATGCGCGGACGTCGATTAATTACTTGAAACAAACGTTGACGTAACGGAGCACAACGACGCCGATGACGCTTCGCGGAAAAAACGAAGAGCGAAAATTCTTCGGGTTTCGTTCGAACGTCGAACGGCGGCGCTGCTGTCGATAACCTCACAAAAACTAATTTCAAATCACGTCTAATAATTTCACTTTGCTTAGTAACCGCGCACGTATCGCGCATAATTATAGCCACGCCTTTCTTTTAAAGTCAAACGTTCTTGACGCGAATCACACGGAACAAATTTAAACGCGAAACGATTCTGACAGTTTAGTGTAAAAAAAGTACGAACGACGAACGACGCAAACGTTCAACGCACACCCGAGCACTTTAACGCGAATCACTGTTCACCGCTGGTTAATTTACGTCGGATGAATAACGAAAAATTACGAATTATATTCGGACGAAACGTCAGCCACCTGTTTGAACGCCGCCGGTGGCGCCACCGCCGACGCAGCGACGAACCTCGCCGACGTTTGTCCGATTCGACTTTTCGCCAGCTCGTCGCGATTCCGAGTTGATCGACACCGTTTTAGCTGACCACGAAACCGCACGCGAGCGCGCGATCTCGATTCTCTTTTTCGCGCGCGGTCGACCAGCGCGTTTCTCCGCGCCGGTGGAGTCACGCGATCGACGACCGATGGACCTGGACGACCAGACGCCACCCAACGATCAACAAGTGCGATTAACAATTTCGTCGATTTGAGCGGATTATGTAAACGACGATCCGGTGATCTTAACGCAACACGTAAGTGAAACGGCGCGGGAGCGCAAAACCGACCAACTCGATTTGCAGGTTATGTTTATTTTTTCGTCGCGTTTCAGAGTCGAATGAATTTGACGCAATGTCCAGGCAGGAAAAGGCGAAATCCGGAAACTTCGTAAGTACTGGCGGGTTGTTTTGTTTTGCGATTTGTAGCGGGCGTCGGCGATCGTACGCGCGTTAAGCAGGACTAATGCTTTTGAGTTTCTTATCTCGGTTGTTCGGAGAGAGAGAGAGCGAGAGATAAGGGTTTCGTTGAACGATTAGTTTTGTGAACGTCGTGTGGAAATGAGACGCGAATGATGGAGAAAAACAAGAGGAAGGACAAGAAGGAGCGGTCGGGCAGGATGCTGACCACAGGCGGAGTGAGTTTCGACAAATTTCGTTGGGAGTTTACGTCGCACGAGTGGAGTTGTCGTGTCGTTGTACGTTTGCTTTGTGTCCGGTGGTGTGGCTTCGTTACGACTGGGCGACCGATCGAACGGTTCCATCGGTGAAAACGCGACGCGTAAAGTCAACAAACGCCTTTGTTAACCAAACATTTTTGGTTAGGGTTAGTCATCGGTTATTTTAATCGCAACAGGTTGGCTCACCTGATTTTTGACACTTGATTCAAATTTTCGGCGCAATCGTCCGTTTCATTCGATCAACGTGCGATTTTATTTTCTGCCTAAAAAAACCATAAATGAATTTAAAATGAGTCGCATAATCGATTAAGCGCCGCATCGTTTCTGGTGTCATCGATAATTTCGCGCGTTAGTAATGATGCGTGGGACTGGTTTGGTCGCGGCGCATGTGTTCCCCCAATCGGGAAACGCGTCGGTGACTTCATCGCGCACATATGACTTGTTAATTCGAAAATGGTGACCTAATGACAGTCGAAGACGCGGTCGAGTACGGTGCGGTGTGTTGTGCGACGATTGTTTTTGGTTGGATTTCCGCGCGATTCGTCCGGTTATCGTGACCGCAAGTGCGCTAACCAGTAGGCCATGTACAGTTATGTATGTTTGTGTTTGTTTGGTTTTGTGCTGCGCTTTGATTGTAAACAAACGATCGGATGCGAGCGAGCGAGATTTCGCTCGGTTTCCTTTTCGTTGCGACGAATCTTATCGGTCGTCTGGAACGTTTTTTTTGCGTTCGAACGGCTCGGTTCGGTTAAATTCGAAGATCGCGTATTTATTTCAAAATTAAATTTCATTTATAAACAACGACACAAAATGTTTGCATTTTAGAGTTCGAAAAAAAAATTAAATTCAAAATTGGAACGTTCGATTTTTTTTTTAAATAAATATCGTAAGAAATTCAATATTTCGTCGTGCCCCCAAGTATTTTCTTATATTATAATTTTTTTTTATAAAAAATCGCCGTTTTTAGTAGTGCCCCCCGTTATTTATATATTTTGGAATTTTTTGACATGGATTTTTTTTGATGTTTCTATTTTTAATTTTTTTTTAAATCAATATCGTCAGATATTCAAAATTTCGTTGTGCCCCCATATAATTATATTTTTTACATTTTTTTAAGACGTGTTTTTTATATTACTATTTTTTTTTATAAAAAAATCGACGTTTTATTACTGCCCCCCATTATTTATATTTTTTTGAATTTTTTGACATGAAATTTTTTTGATTCGATTTTTTTATTAATAAATATCGTCAGATATTCAATATTTCGCTGTGCCCCCATATAATTATATTTTTTAAATTTTTTTAAGACGTGTTTTTTATATTATTATTTTTTTTATAAAAAAAATCGTCGTTTTTATTACTGCCCCCCATTATTTATATTTTTTTTTAAATTTTTTGACATGAAATTTTTTTGATTCGATTTTTTTATGAATAAATATCGTCAGATATTCAATATTTCGCTGTGCCCCCATATAATTATATTTTTAAAAATTTTTTAAGACGTGTTTTTTATATTATTAATTTTTTTTATAAAAAATCGTCGTTTTTATTACTGCCCCTCATTATTTACATTTTTGTGAATTTTTTGACATAAATATTTATTGACGTTTCGATTTTTTCTTTAAGGGTATCAGATATTACACAAATCGTTGTGCCCCTTGAATATTTAAATATTTTTTAAAATTTATATATTTATATTTAAAAAAAAATTATTAGAAAAAATCGGTGATTTTGGTCTTAAATATTTAAATATTTAACAGTTGCAGTTAATTTTTTTTAATTGTTCAAGTGTCGCATACGTCGTCGATTGAGTCGGGTGAGGTTGGGTTGGGTTGCATTGAGTCGAGTTGGGTTGGTCGCGGTTCATGTCGACATAACGTCATCGGATCCGATCCATCGAAACTTGCGAAGTTGAAATTTTCCACGCGTCACTTTGCGGTGCGACGATTATGCAATTTTTCCCGTACTGCGTTTCAATTTATCGCGCATACTTGGATCGTTAATCGCCGTGACACGCGCGTCGCATTACTAATGCATATTTTTGAAATAAGTGTTAATGGGACGGACACCCAGGCGGCCTTGTACACGATTTCTTGTGCGTTCTCGCGAGAGTCGCAAGTTAAAAATTTTACTCCGACGGAAGGTCGAGACGAAACCACCTCGCGTCCGATGAATTAATATTTATTTTTGGTACGCGCGGGTGGGTGGGTGTTTCATGTTTTGCGTTTTGCGTTTTATTTCGGCGCGTTGCGACACGTTTTGCGTTAACCCCGCGCGCCCCGATTCACTTTATTTTCGGAGCTTAGATCGTTGGGATCTAGATAAAAAAAATTGGATGCGATTATTTTATATTTTTAAACTGGAATATCGACGGATATTGGATATAAATGCAATTTGATAAATTAAAGTTTTATGTGAACTTGGCAGATTTTTTTTTATTGCTTAAGAAAATTTAAAAAATAGCAAAACAAGTTGATTTACTTAGTTCCAGAAGTAAATTGGCGATAAATAAATAAATAAATTTTAATAATTTAAAATAAAAAAGAAGATTTCACTGTGCCCCCCCAGATATTAATATTTAAATTTTTCTCTGACATTTATCGTTTTGGACGTTTCGTTGTGCCCCCCACGTAATTTAATTTTTAGAAAAATTTGTCGCTGTGCTTATGTGTTGCTTACAATGGTTTTGGAAAACGGTCGATGTTTTATGTCGTTTTGTGTGAATTTTTTTTTTTTATTAATATCCCTTTTTTCGCAGTTGGAGTCATGGTTTCAGCGGTCTTCGAAGCGAGGCGGCCCCGCTCCCAGGCCCGGTTCGACGGCCCTGACCCGCCCCACCTCGGAAACCGACCTCGACATGGACGAGGTCAGCACCAAGGACTACGAGCTCGAGCTCGACCAAATGGACGCGAAGGAGTTCGCCGAGAAGTTCGAAAAATTGCTCGTGAGTTTCCCCCAACTTCCCAACTTTCAAATGTAACTTTCGTTCCTATCAGAACGACATGAATTTGAACGAGGACAAAAAGGAACCGCTGCGCAAGCTCCCCAAGGACAACCGCAAGCAGATGCTCATCATGAGCTACCGCGGCGCCAGACAGGAGACGCGCAGCAAGTTCGACCGGCCGCAGCAGTACATCGAGTACCTGAACCGACCGCCCGAGTTCACCAACCCGGGGAAGATCCTCAGCTGCGTCGAGTCGCTGCGCGTCGCGCTCACCAACAACACTTTGACTTGGGTGAACGAGTTCGGGATCGAGGGAATGACGGCGTTGTTTAGCGTCTTGGAGAGCGCGACGTCAAAGTGAGTCGGTCGCTTTGTTAAAATTGTGTGTTATCGTTGGAAATTGCAGCAAGTTTGATAAAACGTCGGCCAAGATCCAACACGAATGTCTGCGGTGCCTCTTGAAGTTCACGAATAACACGGAAGGGCTGAAGGCGTTCTTGAAAAACGATCGGGGCCACGAGCTGGTCGCGAGGTGCGTGGACCACACGAAACCCACGGTTGCGGTGTCTGCGTTGCAGGTTCGTTTAGTCGATGTCTTTGGAGTTTCGATTTGAATTTCGCGTAGATTTTAGCGGCGTTGTGTTTCTTGAACGACAACAATCCGAGGATCCAGGGGTCGGACAAGGCGCTCTCGGCCATCACGAAGTACGCCGAGGAAAGAGGATGCGATCGTTTCCTGCCGATCACGAACTGCATAACGAAAAGCACCAACAAGGAGCTATGGGTAAGGCGAGTTATAGGTAAACAACGCGTTCACTAAAAACGAATTTTCGCAGAGCATGTGCTTGAGCATGATCAACTCGTTGCTGTCGCAGACCGACGATTTCGAGTTCAGGATGCACCTGAGGAACGAGATCGTGCGAAGCGGACTCCACAACCATTTGGGTAAGTTGAAACGCGTAGACGTCGCGGTGGACGATTAATCCGTCGTGTCGCCAGAAATGCTAAAGAACGAGCCAGGAGTCGCGACGCAATACGTGGTGTTTGAGAATTTGAAAGACGAGGACGCCGACGAGTTGCACTCGCGGTTCGAAAACGTGCGGATGGACGTCGACGACATCCAAGATTGCTTCGACGTGCTGAAGCAGATTACTTTGGACACCCCCGCCGAGCCGTACTTCTTGAGTATTTTGCAACACTTGCTGTTCATCAGGGACGATTTTTATATAAGGTAGACGTAAATTTGATCGTTTGGTGATCGTCGACAATCGTTTGCTGCTTCGCAGGCCCGCCTATTACAAGATAATCGAGGAATGCGTTTCGCAAATCGTCTTGCAAAAGACCGGACTGGATCCCGACTTCACCAAGAAACACATCGATCTCGATCTGCAACCGTTACTCGAGGAATTGAAAGGTGTGATTTGTTTCATTTATTTATTTAAGTCGATGATGATTAACGTTGAAATATTTTTTGTGCAGACCGTCCGGACATGATCGAGAAGGACAAGTACGAAGCTTTAAAGCAGGAGTTGGAAAAGGCGCTTTCGGAGAAGGAGGAAGCGTTGGCGAAGCTCTCAATTGAAGAGGGCAGGAGTAGTGGGAACGTCAATAGTGGAAAGTTGGATCCGAACGTCGTCAGCAGTTTAGATAAGGTGCTCGGCGCGCCGGCAGGTCCGCCGCCTCCTCCGATGCCCGGTGCTCCTCCGCCGTTTACCGGAGGTCCGCCGCCTCCCCCGATGCCCGGTTCGGGAGCCCCACCTCCTCCACCGATGCCTGGAATGGGAGGACCACCTCCTCCACCCATGCCAGGAATGGGACCTCCGCCACCTCCGATGCCCGGAATGGGAGGACCTCCGCCTCCGCCGCCGTTCGGAGGCGTCCCGCCCCCGCCGGGAATGGTGCCGATGCCTGGCATGGTGCAGGCAGACGTTTTGCCGTACGGCCTCAAGCCCAAGAAGAAATGGGAGATCGGCGGGCCGTTGAAGAGAGCCAACTGGAAAACGGTACGTCTACGTCGTGAATTTTCGATTGTGTTCTTTACGATCGACTTTGTTTTATTTTAAGATCGTTCCGCAAAAGATGTCGGAAAAATCGTTTTGGGTGAAGGTGCAGGAGGAAAAATTGGCCTCGGCCGAGATTCTCCAAGGTTTAGAGGAACGATTCAGTTCGAAACCGATGACGAAGAAAGTCGCAGATGCCGCCGACAAGTATGTCTTTGTTTTGTTTCTTAGGGCTTCAGGCAACACAATAATAATTGATTTGAAAATACTTAGTTATAAAATTTTAAAAAATTTGTACTTGAAAGTTAAAGTATGCAAGTTAAAGTACGTAAGTAAATGTAAAGGATGGTTGAGACCATTACTATGTGGCAATTCATTTTAATAACGAAATAAGAACTGGCTACGTTTTTACCACAAAATTTTTTTTGTTAGTATTATATTACTAAAAAATATATATTAACAACACACGAGTTTCGATTTTGTCAATGACTCTAAAATACCAATTTTACAATTTTTTCAATTAATCAAAAACACATTGACAAATAATTGCTGAAATATGTTTACTTATTTATAAGTAAATTTATAATTGATCGCCGTCTAAATCCGATTGCGTTTCAGGCCGAGCAACACCGGCACGATGAAAAAGACGAAAGAGCTGAAAGTCCTCGACGGAAAATCGGCGCAAAACATCAGCATATTGCTGGGCGGAAGTCTCAAACACTTGCCGTACGACGAGATCAAGAAGTATCTGCTCAAGTGCGAAGAGACCGTCCTCACCGAGCACGTGCTGGAGCAACTGATCCAGGTTTGACTTTCCTTGCCCGATCGACGTTCACTGACGCGTCAAACTTTCAGTATTTGCCGCCGCCCGATCAGCTGGCCAAGCTGCAGCAGTTCAAGGAGTCGTACGGCGAGCTGACCGAAGCCGAGCAGTTCTGCGTGAAGATGTCGGAGGTGAAGCGGCTGCTGCCGCGTTTGAAATCGCTGAGGTTCAAGCAGCAGTACGTCGAGATGGTCACCGACGTGAAGCCCGTAAGTGTCGTTTGCGATCTCGGCGAGCGTGTGTGGAATCGAATTGAATTTTTTTAGGATATAGTTGCGGCCACGGCCGCCTGCGAGGAAGTCAAGAAAAGCAAGAAGTTTACGAAGATTCTGGAACTCGTGCTTCTGCTGGGTAACTACATGAACAGCGGGAGTCGCAACGCGCAAGCGTTTGGGTTCGAAATCAGTTTTCTGACTAAGGTACTAACCAATCTTTCCGTTGAATACATTTGTTGATTTGTCGGTTGTTGATAATTGGTCGGTGTTTGATAATTGTTTGAAAATTATTTAAAAAAAAAAATAATTGCGTTAATCAATGTATGTTTATGGATACAAATCACACTTTGATTTTAATTGCAGTTGACCGGGACGAAAGACATGGAAAACAGCCGGACTTTGTTACATTACATCGTCGAAACCGCCGAGTCCAAGTTCCCCGAGCTGTTGAACTTCTACGACGAGATGTCGCACGTGGACAGGTCAGTGCGCGCGACTTTGACAAAAACCTCGTTGTATTTTCGCCCGATTTTCAGAGCCAGTCGCGTTTCGCTGGACAACATCCAGAAGACCCTGCGACAAATGGACAGCAGCATAAAGAACCTGCAGACGGACATCGCCAACAACCGAGTGGCGCAAAACGAAGAAGATAAATTCATCGAAGTGATGGAAGTATCCTTATCGCGATGATTGTAATTCGACGATTTCAAATTAAAATGACTTGTAGTCCTTAATCCGAAACAGCAATTCGCGAAAGAGGCGCGCAACCAGTGCGACGTCATGCAGAAGATGTTCAAAAAAATGGAAACCCTGTACTCGGACCTAGCCGAATATTACGTCTTCGACAAGCAAAAGTACACCCTGGAGGAGTTCTTCACAGATCTGAAAACTTTCAAAGATAACTTCATCGTGAGTTACGATCGTCGTCGGCAGTTATTTTTCTATTATTTTAATTAAAATTTTGTTCGCGTCGTAGCAAGCGAAGAAGGACAACGATCGCGAGAAAGAGATCGCCGAGAAGACGCAGAAGGCGAAGCTGGCGAAGGAAAAGGCGGAGAAGGAGAAGCAAGAGCGCGAGGCTAGGAAAAAGGCGATTATCGACATGAACCCCGAACAGACGCAAGAAGGCGTCATGGACAGGTAATTTTTGCGTCGGCGTCGTCGTGATCGTTGATTAAACGAATTTTTTTTTTAGCTTGTTGGAAGCCCTGCACACGGGCAGCGCGTTCAGCAGGGAGCAAAAGCGGAAACGAAACATCCGGCCGGCAGGAGGTAACGCGTCCGCTTAGCAATTTTTGAATCGTAAAATTCGTGTAAATTTCAGAGTAACTATGTTTTTGTTGTTTAAGACTGCTTTCTGGAGAATCTCCTCGGTAAGGTTTAGACGTAGACGTTTAGTAACTCGATGTAGCGTACACTAATTGTTCGTTTGTACGTTGTCTGAGAGCATGTTCGTATAAATATGTAAAATGTGTCCGGTCGTGTATGTGGATAAAAAATAACGCGGGTAATTTTTTTTAGCCGAGCGACGAGCCCAGTTGGTGAGGTCGCGGTCGCGAACGAACGTCATCGCCGGCAGGGAGCTGCGGGGGTGAGTGCTCGCCGACAATATGGTCATCCAACATTTAAATTTTTTCGTTGCAGGGAAATAGTGGCCTAACGTTCGGACGAGCAACGATCAAACGTATTATTCGATTTGTCGTGTACATAACGCTATATTTGATATATTTGTATATTTGAAGGATGTAATTTTCGAGTTGTATCGTTTTTTGTATAATTTTGTGTAATCAGTGCTTTTTACGTGCGTGTGAGGTGTTTCGGTGGAAACGCGCGTTTTACACCGTGCCATGCGACAACGGTGTGTTTTACATGCGTACATATTGTAAAATTATTTTTATTAATAACTTATTTCAAATGGGGGTCTTTTATTACCTTGTTGCGGTGCTCGATCTCCAACGATATAGTTTGCAGAAGTCGTTTCGATTGAATGAACGATCTCTTCGTGTTCGCGAAGATCTCTTCGTGTTCGCGGTTACGATCTCGATCTCTGGAATTGGAAAATTCAAAGTTTTCAATTCGAGACAAATCATTGCGTCGTGTTTGTGGAATTGTTTTAATTGCAAATTTTGTTCGTGCCTCGAGGTGGTGTAATTTTTTTTTTTGACTAGTTACGTGAATAAATATTTTCGCCTAAAATTGTCTTTTTAAGATAACGGTGCTCTTAATAAAAGTGCTGTTGATGAGAGGATTATAAATTAGAATAAAAAAATTTCGCGCAATTTTTTATTTAGAATTTCTCTTAGTTCGGTTAATTAATTGATTTATGGGTTTGATTGGGTTGGGTTGGGTTCTCAACCTAATCGAACTGCAAGAAAATAATGTGCCACTTATGACAAATAATTGAGGATAACAAACAAAAATCAAAAACCAAAAATCCCAGTTAAACATAACACGGTGGTAAAAATAACGAACGGTTGCCGATTTTTTGCAACCGTAGAGTCAGCGGTTGACTCAACAATTGCGAAAAATCTACAAGCGTTGACTCAACAGTAATTCGGAACCGTTGATTCAACCGTTGACTACGACAATGTTAACATTTTTGTTCGTTTTGTTCATATTTGACGTACGTGTGAGCATCAATCTACGATCCCCTAAATGCACTAAATATCAATTTGATATTTTGATAATTTATTTATTTATTTTTTGTTATAATAAAAAAAAATGTAAACTCTAACATCGACTTGCAATAACATTCTAGAAGTCCGCTGGCGTTTTTAACCCAACCAGGTATACAGCATAAACGTTAATATTTTACATTTCAAATTATTTTTGCTTGAGTCGACTTGTTCGGGAAATAAAGCGATTTTTTTATACGGAATTTGATTCGATTTTTTAGCATGCATTAAGTTCAGAGATAAAAATTTGCACTGTGCAAGGTGCAATTGGCAACCGATTTCCCAAATTACATAAATTAATTTTTGATGTTTTGTAATTTTTGTTTTATCGAATAATTAATATATTTCATATTTTGTTTGTACTCACCCATACGTTTTATTTTTTATTAATCATTATTGCGAAGGGATAGCGCCACCGATTAAATTTCGGACGTTAGGTTTTCAGGACAAGGGAACCACAGCAATTGCGAAAGGGTTGGGTTGGATCTGCACAAATCTTGAGATATCACCAAACAGGAGTCGGATTTTCAGGACAAGGAACTACGACAGGGTTGGTTTGGATTCGCACAAATCTTGAAATTTCACCGGACGCATCGTCCACAAAGCTGGAAAAGTCCAATTCACTCTCAGATCTGCACACAAATCGTTTTCGTAACTTTATTCAAAAAAAAATAAAATAAAAATCATATTTACAAAACACATTCGACGCGATCGCGTTTATAAAACGCGAACGACTCTCACAGCTGGCTGTTCTCGACGACGTGCCTCGGGTACTTCCCGTTCGTTATCGTCTGCAAGTTGGTCTCGTCGGCCGTGGTGCAGACGTTGTTCTCGTGTCCGAAATCCTTCGGGTCCTCCTTTCGACCGTCCATGAGGAATATCGTCATGAAAAACATTATAGAACCTAAAACGTTTCGTGTAGCTAACGAATTGACAATCAATGCAATTTTACTTATTCCGTAAGCCCCGGCGTAAAAAATGTATAAGCTCTCCCGGAACCCGATGTCTTTCGAGACGGGATCTACCAGAATCGGGAGGTTCCCGCCGATGTTGTTCATCACGAATAAGAATAACCCGACGGCCGTCGAACGTATTTCCATGGGGACGATCTCGACCAGAATGGCGAAGAGGATCCCAAACCACATTTCGGCTAAAAGACAATTAAATTAAAAAATTGTATAAAACTCTTATACTTATATTCGTCAATATTTAGAGATTAATAAGATAAATGTTTTTGTGCGTTTGTGAGTTTAAGCGACGAACTCACCGAAGAAATACGACACACCCAACGAAGTCATCGCCCAGGTCGGGTCGAAGTAAACGCTGCCGAAGGCGAACGGAGTCGACAGGAGCTGGCTTATCGACAGAACGGCGACTCGGGATCTTATGCCCATTTTAGCGACGATCTTATCAGAGACGATCCCACCGATTACGACCCCGATGCTGCCGATCACGATGGTCACACCGAATAAAATCCAACCCAAGTCGTAATCGGGGTAATACGTTTCATAGTACAAATCGCAATTGTACGCAAAACACATCCCACCTACGAAACAATTGCGATAAATTAATAATTAAGCGATCGCTTCGAAATTACCGCAGTGTCTGATCGAAGCCGCCAGACATAACATGACGACGCGCGGTTCGAAGATTATTTTCCACACGGACACCTTCTTCGGGGTCAGGTCGTTGGCGTTTTCTCCTATGGACTTGCGTTCGGGTTCGCGCAGAGTTAGTCCGGTTAAGACGGCGACGATTAACGCTATGACACCGGCACCGTAATAAGTGATCCTCCAGCCCTGAAAAAATAAAATCGGTTACTTTGTTTTGCGATCGAACTTGACGACGTACCAAATCCCAGATGTTTAAGTGCGGAATGTACCGGCCAACGGGGAAGGCGATGCCATAACCGCCGTAGATCCCCCAGTTGAACAGCGACATCACCAACGCTCGTTTCTCTTCGGGGAAGATGTCGGACAGGATCCCCGTCGCTAACGGGTTACAGCCGGATTCCCTGTGAAAGTGATTTAATTGAATCGTTAAAATCCGGAAATTGTGAGAATTAAAATTTGACGAGTGAGCCAGTGGTAGTTTTGTCGTTGGTAGTTCTGATTCATTCGGTTTTCGATTAAAAATCAAAAATCTTGAACCACTAACTACAATTTCGAAAATATCCAAAGTTTTGAAAATAATTGTAAGACAAATACAACCCAGAAAAATTAGAAATAAAATAACATTGTTTAGAAAAGTTCTAATAATTAAAGCAAAAGCAACCAAATCAATAATCCAACCCAACTCAACCGAACCGAACCCAACCCAATCCAATCCAATCCAACCCAACCCAACCCAACCCAACCCAACCCAACCCAATCCAATCCAACCCAACCCAACCCAATCAAATGCATTTTTTAGATTTTCCAAAAAAATTATTCAACCAAACATTGTGACCTACCCAGCCGCCATGATCATCCTCAATATCACCAGCTGCCAATATTCCTTCACGGATCCGCAGAGGATGATCGCGATCGCGAACACAACCGTGCACACCGTCAGCATCCTCACCCTGTTGAACTTGTCGGCGGCGAAGCCCAGCGCAACGCCGACGATGGTGAAGACGGCGATGAAGCTGGGCCCGGCGAGGATCTGGTAGTCCAGACCGAGTCCGTTGTACGTCCAGTCGCAGAACGCGGTCTCGTTGGTGTTGAAGCTCGCGCACCTGAAAAAGAGACGATCGTGCGAGTTTGTCGTCGGGGGTTTTCGTCGAACTCACTGTTCGGTGCTGTTGGCCGATCTGCAGTCCATTTTGACGCCGGTCGACGCGTACGACTCCGCGTTCAGCTGACACGTGATGTCGCCGTAGTGGAGGTCCATGGCGATCGCCTTGGACGTCACGCCGATCAGGTAGTGGCCGAGCTCGCCGAGGATGTAGCCCACGCAGACGATGCCCAGGACGTAGGGCTCGTACAGGAAGCGCAGTTTTTCGAAAACCGGCAGCATTTCTGCAAACAAAGCGTTCAAGATCGATTAGATTTAGTGCATTTGAATCTCATCCGTGACAATAATCAATTTTTTTTTGTTAGAGATTTATTTTTTTGATTGCATCTTGGACTCGTCAGACCACCACACATACATCCTTTAAACGTGCAGCAAGTAGCGCCATCTAAACGTCAATATCGACACTGTATCCGACTAACTAGAGCTTGCCACATTGACTTCTAGATGGCACTACTACTCACACACACAAAACATCACTCGCGCTTGCGTTGCTTGTCACATTCAATGGAGGTATGTGTGGTGGTCTGACGAGCTCAATATGGAAGCGAAAAACAATTACATATAATAATTATAATAATTTCATGAAATTCTGAAATAAAAGAATTTCATTGCAACGTTATTACAATTATGTACATGTTTTATTTTTATTATCAAATCAAGTGTTTTGCTTGTAGTTTTTATTAACTTCGAACGTCAATTTTGAACGATTTCTTCTTCTTCGATTTTTATTTTTGTATCCATTTAGACGATTAAAAAAATATATTTGCAGGTCTCGGGCCCGTTCTTCGACCGATCGGGCACCTTCGTGCACGTGCACTCCTAACTTTCATTTCCACTCAAAGTCACCCCGACGTCGCCGGCATGCGAACGTGCGCTGCTGAAACGAACGCAATTAACCAACAATGCGCCATTGCTCATGTTAATCGGAACGGATTAATTTTACTTTCTATTCGGAGTCGAGTCAATGTCAAGTTCATGCGATACCTGTCGCTGAAAAAAAATCCGCGCGAGATCGAATGATCTGGAACCGTCGACGTTGTCATACGTGCGAAACGCGAATTTCATTAATTTGTGATTATTTCCAGGCATATGCATGAGGCTCATTTGCATCGGTAATCGCCAGCGATGATGCTGGCGATGATCACGATTTTCATCGTCGCCAGAAAAATGAAAAAAATCCACGGTTGGTGATTTTTTTTATTAGTGACTAGTGACGATTTGTTTGCGCGATGAGCTGTAACCGAATGACGCAAAGATTTAAGGAGAATTTCGGTTCCAAAAATAGCGTTGTTAATTTTTTCATAACATAAAAATATTAAATAAATTACTAAATATATAAAATTTTACAATTTTTAATTTTATACAACTTCGACAGTTGCCCCCGATTACATTTTTGATTTTTTTAAAATTTTATATTTACGTCTATCGCACTTAAAAATTTTGTAAAATTTTGAAAATTGTCCCCAGTCGGTAATTTTTTTCGTCTTGTTTTATTTTCGAAAATTTCGAAATCGATTGCGCTCTGTGCGAGTCCGACCCCCCCCCCCCCCCCCCCCCCGCCTTACATTTTTGTAATTTTTATTAGAATTTTCTGTCGTTCGTAAATTTAATTTTCTTTCATTTCGTTTTTTTTTTCTTCGAAATGTTTGACGATTTTTGCGTTTCGCGCAACTTTGACACACGCCCCCGATTATATTTTCGAATTTTTAATAATTTCGTGGTCTTTTAGGAATTTATCGCGTTTTGTAATCTTTTTAAAATTGTCCCCGTTTAGTAATTTTTTTCGTCTTGTTTTATTTTCGAAAATTTCGAAATTGATTGCGTTCTATGCGAGTCCGACCCCTCCCCCCCCCCCTTACATTTTTGTAATTTTTATTAGAATTTTCTGTCGTTCGTAAATTTAATTTTCTTTCATTTCGTTTTTTTTTCTTCGAAATGTTTGACGATTTTTGCGTTTCGCGCAACTTTGACACACGCCCCCGATTATATTTTCGATTTTTTAATAATTTCGTGGTCTTTTAGGAATTTATCGCGTTTTGTAATTTTTTAAAAATTATCCCCGTTTAGTAATTTTTTTCGTCTTGTTTTTTTTCGAAAATTTCGAAATTGATTGCGTTCTATGCGAGTCCGACCCCCCCCTTACATTTTTGTAATTTTTATTAGAATTTTCTGTCGTTCGTAAATTTAACTTTCTTTCATTTCGTTTTTTTTTCTTCTTCGAAATGTTTGACGATTTTTGCGTTTCGCGCAACTTTGACGCACGCCCCCGATTATATTTTCGAATTTTTAATAATTTCGTGGTCTTTTGGGAATTTATCGCGTTTTGTAATTTTTTTAAAATAGTAATTTTTTTCGTCTTGTTTTATTTATTTTCGAAAATTTCGATCATCCGACGTTTATATTATTTTGACACCTGTTCTTTTTTGTCTTTTTTGATTTCACAAACTCAAGCTCCATTTTTTTTGTGCCACATGTACGCTTTCTCCCGCACATCTAAGAAAGTTCGTAAAACATCGCCCCCGTTAACGCAACGCGAATCGAATCGTCACAAACATAACCCAAACCGAAGACGATGTGCGAAACGATCGCAAAAAAGCAACCGGTTTCCAACGAAACGCCAAAACAATACGCGGCCCAATCGTTGAACTCCCCCGAAGCGACGCGAATTAAAAACAACGAAACGGCCACTTACTTGTTGTCAGCGATGCAAATCCTCGATGTTTCTTCCAATCACCGAAATCCACTCAACTCTTAGAATTACAAGCCGGACATTTTCGAACGTCGTCGTCGGCAATTCGCAATGCGCACGGACACACACTACGCCGATCGGGAGCAAGAATTACGGTTTTCTTCGCCCGGCCTTCTTTCTCGAAGCGATCGCGTCCCACTCCTTCGGACTCGGCGTTTTCGGGCCCGGAGAACTTGCCCCCCGTCGTCGCCGCTCCGTCCCAAACTGGTTTCGCTCCGGTTCCGTCCCTTCGGAAAAAAGACCAAATTTTCTCGCTCGTAGAAAAAATACGAATGTCAAGGTCGACGCGTGGTTTCGTCCTCGGGGCATCGACGTGACACAGATGTGCGTTTTTTCCGTCGGCGTCGCGTGACCCTGCAAATCGTTTTCGTTGTTAGCGTCGAGGACTTAACTCGGGCGACTTACTTCTTGGCGAACGAGGTGAGGTTGATAGGTTAATAAAAATAATGAAAGACAAATGGAAATAAAAAAAGAAAAATTATCATCCCTCGCCGTTCCCAAGGTTTGCACAAATTAAATTGGCATTTTCGTGCAAACTCGACGCGTTCAAATTTTCGCAACCGTTGCGGTTGGCGCAATGTCCTGTGCGCGTGCACCGCGATTAGCCTGCGGTGCGCATCGCGTCGGTCTCGCTGTTCGAGCTACGTGCGTCGATTGTTTACCCACTTTACGCCGCTAGAAATCTCGAATTGATCCTTCGACTATTAATAGACGTTGCGTCCGAAAGAGTACGAACGCCGCATTTGACCGGCAATTATTGTTGGCAATTGCCGACCGTTTGCAAATAATCGCGATGGGAAAAAAAAAATCAAGGTTCGAGTCATCAGCCGCTCCGAAATGGGAACGTCGACGGCCGGAAACTGTGCGAAAAGTCGATCGGATAGCAAATACTTGCATTTGAATCGGTGCCCCCCGTCGTTATAATTTTTATTATTTTTTTAATTGCGATTTTTGGTTTTTTTTTGCAGGACGTGATTTGGTGCACCGTATCATATTTTTAATTTTTTTCTGTTTCGATTAATTAATTAATATCGAATCGATGTGACTTCAAATGCACTTGAATCGGTGCCCCCTCGTCGTTACAATTTTTATTATTTTTTTTTAAATTGTGATTTTTGTTTTTTTTTTTGAAGGACTTGCTTTGATGCATCATGTTGTTTTAATTTTTTTTTAAATTTTTTAAATTCTGAAGAAATGCCACAAAGCTAAAAATGTTTTCAAAAATCCAGAAAAAGTTAAAACTTTGAAAAATATTTTCTTATTTTTGTAACTTACGTTCCTTAAAATTTCCGAATAACGTTGTCGTTTTGAAAATTTCGACATTTTTTACTTTTTTTTAAAAAAAAATTTCAAAAATGAAAGCATCCAGAACAACAAATACCGATGTCGCAGTATTCGATGATCCAGAAAAGGTCACAAATTTAAAAAACATCTTCATGTCCGCATAACTTTCATTTCTTTAAAGTTCCGAATATTGAAAATTTCGACCATTTTTGAATTTTTTTTTGTTAAAATTGTCAACGATATTTTCAAAAATGCAAAGCAATAAAATGTCACAATTTCCAATCATCAAAAACTAACAAATTAAAAAAAAACTGTAATAGTATATTAAAAAACAAGTTACAGAAGGCACTGTTTCACGGACGAATGCCCTGAATAGCCTTCTGTACGAGTATTTTATACTATTTTTTCTACTTTGCGCCCTTTTTACGTGAAAAATTAAACTTTGTTAAGTAATTCAACATTTAGGGATATTTGCGCGGGTTGGTAACATTTGTGTGAAATTAAATAAGGAGGCTGTCGAACGTTTAATTTGAAACGTCAGTTTTCTTTGACGCAATACGAGTTGCGAAGACCTGCAATGTACTCCATCCGAAATACGAGAAATTGGACAAACTACGATTGGGAATTTATTTCCGAACAAGTCGCGTTCTTAATACGAACACAAATATAAAAAAATTCGAAGAATGGTGCAACGAAAACAATGCAAAGATTATTACTTACAACTGACATTTCGTTGACGTTATACGCTGACAAACCGCGACCAACATAAAGAAAAAAAATTATACCAGGCTCATTTTAGCACTAAAATGAAGTTATTACCAACGCAAAGTAGAAAAAAACATTTTTCATATATTTTGACATTTATGCCAAAATATTAAGCGTTTTTTCTAAAAGAAAAAAAACTATGGGTTGGGTTGAATTTTGGTAATATTGCCATTTTATATTTTTGGCAATTTTATAAAAATAGAATGCATTGGGTTGGGTTTTTGATTTTAGACAGTTTCATAAAAAAAAATAAATGGGTTGGGTTGGGTTGTGGCCAGTTGGGTTGTATTCTATGCAATTTTATAAAAATTGAATGGATTGGGTTGGGTTGGATTTTAGACAATTTTATAAAAAAAAAAACGGAATGGATTGGGTTGGGTTGTGACGAGTTGGGTTTGTATTTCACGCAACTTTATAAAAAAAATGAGAGGGTCGTCCGTTATTTGTTTGTCGATGATGGTCAACGAATGACACGAGACCAGTCCACAAACGAAGACATGCAAGGAAGACTTTCGACGTCTTTTACGGCACTTTGATTTTTTTATTTTCGGTTGGGACAACGCAGAACAGGTCCAGCGCGTCTTCTGTTAACGTGCCCGCGTCTGTAAAATGTAGACAATTGAGATAAGTATTCCATTGCCCCGTGATTTTCGATATTTTTAACTAATTTACGGATCGATATAACTTCAAATATTTGCATTTGAATTGGTGCCCCCCCATCGTTATAATTTTTATATATTTTTTATGATTTAATAGGTTTTTTTAAGGACTTGTTTTGGTGCACCTTATCATATTTTTCTGTTTCAGTTATTAATTAATATCATTTTGGAAATAAAAAATAAATAAATACGGGGCCATAGAATGAAATGTCCGTAGTCGGACATTTTATTTCATCGACCCTTGATTTTCGATATTTTTAACTAATTTACGAAATATTTTCGAATATTTGCAATTAAATCGGTGCCCCCTTGTCGTTAAAATTTTTATAATTTTTTTTTAATTGCTTTTGTTGACAACTTGCAACTTGAGGAAGTCGTAAAAAAAAAACGAACAACACATGACACGTTGTTCGACCTGCCCCTCGCCCATTATATTTTCACATCCAAATGGATTCCCCGCGTCCCCACTTTATTATTCATCGCCGCTCGGCGTAAAAACACGAAAACAACTTTATTACAAAAGTGATATTTTATGCAAATATCGACGCAAAAGTCCAAGGCTGCGGCGCGATTATCGCGAAACGCACGCACTTCTTCCTCCGACGACGAAAACGCTAAAAATCGCACCGGTCTTGGGGCTTTCCCCCGTTGGGCGTGACGCGCGGCCCCAGTCACTGACTCCGCGAGTTGATGAGCGATCTCGTTCTCGGACGACTCGGCGCCGAATTTCGACGCGTCCTTGATCGCCGTCGTCGTCGTCGTCGGAAATTTAGTCACCGGGAAAAGCAACTCGCGTTTTTTAGCGCGAGGACCTTGCGGTCGGCGAGCGCTTTTTGCCTCTGACCGGAAATTTACGCCAAGTTCGCGGCGCGCAAATTGCGGCGACAATAAAACAACAAACGCGTTAGTCACGGCCTGCGATATGGATCTGAAATTCGTTACTTTGTTGAAATTTTTTTTGAAATTATTAACGAACGTAATTGTTAATTCATCAAGTTAACAATTAAATCGTCAATTTTTTTTTTCGCTATGTAGTCGACTCCGACCGTACGGGAGACGACCGAGGAATGGGGGAGAGCGCAGAGCGCGCGTTTTCCGATTATTGATTTGGGTCCGCGGCGCACTGCGCAGTTTACGTTGACCATGATCCAGATACGCCGCAACCCTGAAAACAGTGAAAACCCGCGACGACGGCGTGCCACCGAAAAGGGCAGCTCAGTTCGGTCGACGTGGCGGAAAATCGCGTACGCCGTTCGTTTAAATGGAGTGACCGGCGACCAGACCGCGAGTCCCAGAATGTAACGCAGAGGTACGTATTGAAGAAATTCGTCGTCGTCGGGAAAACAAACGGCGGCGATCAACGGCGAAGGTCCCGCCGCCGCGAGAACGACTCCTCGAAGTAAGAGGATGTTGCTTGCATTTAGACGAGTTACGACGTCGTGCATCCGACACGGGCGCTTTGTGCGATTTAAAAGTATGATGACGAGTGTGTGTGAGATGTGCAAGGACGAGGGAATCGGTTCCACGTCGAGGAAACAAAGGCGCGCTGTTTCACCGGAAAAAAATACGACGTGATGTCGTCTCAATTACGCTTAAACGACTTGTTAAGTAAAAACGTCGAATAAAAAAAAAAAAATGCGATGGGTGAATTTTTGTGGGACGAAGACGTGCAAAAAAAATTAACAATGTAGTGATGACGACGCCAAGCAACCGAAGTATCAAGACGCAAATGGAAATGAATGAAAAATAATCGAAAATTTCACGTGGAAATGAAAAAAATACAACTTGGGCAGCGAAAAATGGAAACGTAAAAAAAACGAAAAGGAACTAGAAAAATTAAAATAACAGAAAAAAATATCAGCGAAAAATTATAATAGTACATTGTGAATCAATTAAAGTGAAAAAAAAAAAAAAAAAATAATTGCGATGAAAAATCACAATACCGAATATGAAACAGAAAATTCAAAATTAAACCACAAACAAGTCTAAATCCACTGAAACATTGAATCGTTAGTTCAGATTAATTTTATTGTTTGCGTGTTTTTCTTTTCAGTAAAATCGACGCAAAAAAAACAAATCATCTCCAACCCATAAAAATGGCTGACTTGCTGTAAATTCGTGGACGTTGGGGAAAATATGCAAAATATGAACGAATTTCAGTCACGTTCGTTTTGTTTAGTTTTTCCAACAATTTTTTCGCACAGAATAAATCGAAACTTAAAAACAACGTGCGATTGTTTAATGTGCAAGTGATGTATTTTTTACGAATTTTTGTTTATATTTAGTTTGAGTTAATTTCATTTGAATGCAAGACAAAGTAGGAAATCAACCCAACCCAACCCAACCCAACCCAACCCAACCCACAACAACTGCGAAAAAAATAAGATAAAAATTCGTTAGAATAAAAAAACAAAAATGAAAATTTAAAACAAATTAAAATATAAACGAAAAACATTGCAGGCAAATTTTATTTCGTGCACATCTGTGTAAATGAGTACATTGATATTAGTTGGTGCCCCCCCCCCGGAACGTTAATGAAATAATGAAGGGGGACTAGCTATGTATGTTGTATTTTTGCAATTTAAAATTTTTTGTTGATTTTCCCTCCAATTATTATTTATTATTAATTGTAATCGTAAACGCAAAAAGTTTTCCTAACTAACGAAAATCGCCGCTAATGACGACCCAACCTTACCCAACCGTTTCATAACCTAACCAACTTTACCCAACCCAACCCAAACAAAGTCAACATAAGTATTTAACCCAACCCAACCCAACCAAACTTAACCCAACCCAACCCAACCCAACCCAACCCAACCCAACTCAACATTTAACCCAACCCAATCGAATCCTACGAAACCCAACCCGACCCAACCCTACGCAAGCCCATCCAAACCAGTTCAACGCGAAAAAATTTTTAAATTTAAACAAGAATTTTGATTGGGTTGTGTTTGGTCGAAAGTAGAGTCGATTTAAAAAAAAATTAGTCGGAACAAAACGAATGTAAATCAATCGAACGAAAAGAGAAAACGAAAAAGCTTGCATTCGTTTCGGTTTTCGAAGAAATTAACCAGACGGATATGAAACAACAAGAAGAAAACGAAAATTTCACGAACGAAAATCGACAAAACGAAAAAGTTGCGTTCAGTTTGGGTTTTCGAAGAAATTAAGCAAACAAGTGAAACAACGCGAAGAAAAACGTACAAAAAAAAAAAAACGAAAATTTTACGAACTACAATGGAAAAAAATCCTGCTCGGGGAGAACTCAAACGAACACAGATTATAAGATGAGAACGTCTTGGAGAATGGACGAACGGAAATGGCGAAAATAAAAGCGATAAGAAGTCAAAAGAAAAAACGGTAAAAAAAATAAAGAACGAAGACGATCTAACACAAATGAAACGACGGATTGGATCGAAATAATAATAAAAAAAAAAAATAGTAAACGATAAACTGTCGAAATTGATCGGAATAAAAAAAGTTGTGTTGGGTTGGGTCGGGTCGAAAATTGACAACAAAAAGTCAAAATTAAGTGATGGACTCTTATCACCTGCACGCATATTCGCATTGTAGGTAACCGCTGATTTTATTAGAAAATTTTCGACAATTTCCGAGAGTTTTTTCAATTTTAGAAAATTTGTGGTCAACTTTCAATTTTTCGTATCATTAGTTTAAGAGTCCTTTTTTAGGTAATTGCTGATTTTAACAATTTTTTACATTGCCGAAATGGTAAAAAATTAAATGTCAAACTCCCCCCCCCCCCCCATCAAATTTATTTTCATTAATGTGGGTCGGCAACTCGGCACAACGGTTGATTCATCTGTCGAAAAAATCAACAACGGTTGATACGTCTCTTGTAAAAAATCAACAACTAGTTGAGTCAACTGTTGTAGATGCAACCGTTGACTCAACTATTGTAGGTTTTCTTATAGATGTTTTGTTGACGTTTTCAACATTTTTGACTATATTCGGGGGGGAGTTACCTTGGTCAAGGGTGGTCATGGATTTTAAAATGTCATTGTGACATTTCCAACAATTACTGTAATTTATTTTTTAGGCGACCGACACGAAAAATTGAAATTTCAGTCGTCAAACGCGGACGAAAAGTAATCGTTTTTCGTCCGCTTTCATTTTTCGTCCGCAATAGGGTGGCGCCATCTACCGACAGTTACCGAAATTGTATAAAAATAACCACATTGCCGTCAGTGTCAAACTGTGCATCTTGTTTACATTAGTAAATACGTGTTGGTGATAGACTTTTTAACTGATTATTGGGTAATTATTGTTTATAAAGCCGAAATAACTTCGAATGTAGACAAAGAAAACATAAACATGTCTGAAGGTGTCACAAATATGTACAATTGTTCAATTGTCATAAATGACTATGTCAATAAATTGTAAGTAAATGTTGCAATAAATTTGAAAATTTTATGAGGGTCGCCTAAAAAATGTTGTGTGCACCACGGCCAAAAAGTGTTTTTTCGTCCTCGTTTGCTTTCCGACCTCGGCTACGCCTCGGTCGTAAAGAAAACTCGGACGAAAAAACAGTACTTTTTGGCCTTGGTACACAAAATACTATTTTCTAGTTAATAAAAACGCTATTAGTATTTCATTACTTGTAGTTCATTGCTATTTGCCAGCCGAAATAAGCTGGTAACACGTTTGTAAGTTATTGATCATGTCAGCTGTCAGATGCCGTCAGCTGTCAGTGATGTAGTTCGACAATGACAGGATTATTTCAAAAGGATGATTTAAGCTAAGACGAACGTTTTAAATTCCATGGCAACCTTTGACCAAGATAATTTTTGATATCACGGTATAAACCATACATACTTCAAAAATTTGCACAATGCTACCAACACTAACTGACATGTCAAGTCTGACGTGGAACAAATCCAAAACGTGCGAATTTAAAAATAAAGAATGCAACAAATTCCCAACGTCGTTTACATTAACTAAAGGTTGCGTTGCCCGGCCGCGCTAAAAATTACGCAAGGAGACGCAATCGCCTTCGCCGTGCGATAATTCCCGCCACCCCATTTACATACATAAACAGTCCGATCGGACTCGCGAACCTTTTTTTTCCCCGCGCGAGGCCAGCCGTTCGAGAATTTGCTTCTCTGCGACACTCACGGCACGTTCGATCGAATCGGCGATTCCGAATTATCCGGCCTCCGACGGGCGCAATCGGAGGCCGGATCGAAAATCGAGTCGCCGCCGAAAGAACGGGCCGTTTCGATTTTGAGGCGAATCGAGCGACTGTCACCGGCGGCCCGGCGACACACAGGAAATGGAGCGCAGCCACCTTGGTCGATGTGGAGCAATGCGTTTGATCGAGTGCACGCTGCTGGAAATGCCTTTCTACATCCGCTATTGCCGACCTTCGCGCGACACCCACATTTCGCAATGTTTATGGCGGTGCCCCTACACGTGTGCGGGGAAAACGTAATGTCGGATGTTGACAGGTCGGACGACAAAATTTTAAAAAAAAGTCATAGTTTGCCAGAAACGAGCTTTGCTCCCAGCGAAAAAAAAAATGATCGTCAGCTTCCAACAACGTCATCGAAATTTCAAAACCACACTCTTACGAGTAATTCGCTTCGCAAAAGCGATTTTCTCTCCTTTCCAAGAACAGATCGAAACTCATTTTGCATAAATTCTGGAAATACCGACGACGACGACGTCTGACGTCGTTTTTATCTTCGCAAACTCGATTCAATTCGTTCGCCCGTCGCCGGACTCGGCTCACATCGTCCGGGGGGCTAACGCGAAATTACATAAACGCGCTTACTTTTCGCGCGAGCTGGCGCGCCAAGGTCGACACACACGTGAACTTTGAGAAGGTCGGGACAGTGCGGCGAAGTGTGCGCCTGGATACGTTACACGCCCGACGTGACACACGAAAGTTTCCTTTGTGCGTCCGCGGATCGAGATCACTGATCACTCGCCGCTGACGACAAGGCCACCGCTTTTCAGCGCGATCGGGGGATCGGAACGATCGCGGCGCGCGACCGTCGCCGCTGTAAAAAAAACAACACGCAAATTGCCCCCCATTGCATCTCATTAGAGGTCTGCGTGCGCTTATCCGTTGCGTAACCAGGAAGCGTTCGTGTTTTCGTTTCGACGGGAAACCTTGTCGTTCCTTCCTCGTTTTCGACGTTCGAGTCAAGTCGCGCGTGAACGCGGAGAATCGAGATTGGAGTCGGGGACGCGCGACGACGTACGAGGGGCGCGTGGAAAGTCTCGCCTTGCTAATCGCAACCATCGCTGGAGACGATCGAAACCAATATTCAGAGCGCACGTATACAGAGTCAATAAAAATAGTATATTATTCAATGAGAGGTAATGTGGGCAATAACTCACGGGATGATTGCAGCGCGAGCCGCAGGCGAGCGCTGTAATCATCCAAGTGAGTTATTGCCATTACCTCGAGTTGAATACTATACTTTATCCACGACTATTCTTCTGGCGAAAACGTTTACCTTTTTAGCCGAAAAATTTTTGAGAAACTCTCGTAATTTCGTTTCGTAAAAGTTTCAACAATACTCTCTTATTTATACTGAGTGTACTTCTAAGCATGGAGTAGCAAATGATGAAAATTTTTATTTCATTGGCAATTTAAAATATGCCAGAAGCACAGTTTCTGACAATGATTTTACGTTCTTACTTGTACTCCAATCCAAATGTTTTGGTAGGCCACATTATATTTCTTGTGCGATTTGTCCGGCAGAAGATTGCGAGTTGCTATTTCGGCGATTTTTCTTATTCCAGGTGGTGTACAAATTTTTGAATCACTGTCTGAACTCATTTTGTCAATTTGACATTTAATTGTTTGACATGGTATTTAATATCGGCCAATTAGATAACATTACTTAAGTAGTTACTATGGCGACGAACCGTGATTTATTATAACTCCCGCTGGGTAGTTATAGGTACCATTATTTGCAGAAAAGTAACTGGGTAACGTATGTATAACGCAATAGTCGTGGATAAAAAATCATTCATCGTCGTCTCATTGGGGGCATTTTAGCAATTTGGGTGAATGTTTTGTTTTTGTCTTCTTTAAATTCTGTAAATGTGGGACCATCCCATCCCCGTGGGGTATATTTTGTGTCGCAGATAATTTTTACGATGACGAGGAGAGGGGGGGTGTTATCATTACAGTCTTCAATTATCTGCAATTTTTTTTTTTTTTTAATTACATTTGACGATGAAAATATTGTCGTTTTACAAATTTATAATGGGTGGGCTTGGGGAGGATTAGATAGAACATGCAAACACTACTGAAAATGTTGAAAACGTACCCCCCCCCATAAATATCAAAATGTGTAATTAATAACCCCGGCCGTTTTGTAGAATTCGATCAAATCGATGGTCTTCCAAAAATACGAAATTGACGATCGCCAAAAATTCGAAAATTCGATAAAATCGACGATTTTCAGAAAATATGAAAATCGATTCGAATTCAAAAACCCAACCCAACCCAACCAAACCCGACCCGACCCAACCCAACTCATCGCTCGAAATCCACAGGAACTTTTTTTTGTTCCTCCTGAAATGGCGGAACAATCGAGGTCATGGTTCGTTTTTTTTCTGCAGTACTTTAACAATATGACGTGAAGTAATGTTCTCTTCGAGATTATTACAAATTACAAAAAAATATCACCTTTGAGACATTTCATTAAATTAGATTTTTTTAATTATTTTCAGAATTTTTTGTAATTGTTTTTAGACATTTTCGTTGTGTCGCCAATCTAACAATTGTTTCTCTCATTCCGTAGTCTCACTTTACTTCAATTTGCTTCCGTTATTTCAAACGTTGACTTCGACAATTTTTACATTTTTTACATTTCGCCATTCGGCAGTGTTTGCGACTTTATTTTCAACAGCTTTTAGTAGTTTCTAACAATTTCGACAATTTTTAGAACATTTGCCGAACCCAACGACGATGAAAATATTTTCGTTCCATAAATTTATGATTGGGGATCGGTGGATTGCTATTTTAGATATCATCAATGTTGACAGTTTTAACTAACCCCTGAGTTTCTAAGATTGAAGATGCAAACGTTGACGAAAATGGTACCCCCCCCCCCCCCCTCGCCCATTGTAAATCATTAAAAAGTCACGAAAAACCAATCCGTGCAAAACAAATCGCAACACAACGCCATCAACCTAACAAGATCAAGGTGGCGGTGATCAAAGTCTTCGATGCAAACACAAGATGACCAAGGACATAGCGAAGAAGATTAAAACCAAGTACGACAAGGTTCAAAATCGGGACGAGTGTACTAAAGAAGGCCAAAAAGAACGAAACGTCGAAGATGGAAAAACCCAAATCGAAAAAGTAAAAGCCACGACCTGCAATAAGAAGAACGAAATAGAAAAGTCCAACACAACCCGATCGCAATTTCAACCACAAATCGATCAAATCGAGACGTCGATGATCGAGACAATCCAAGCCGAGAAGTTCCAATTCAAAAAAAGTCCAGATGACAAGTGACGAAGAACGTAGCCAAGACGATTAAAACCAGGAACGTCGAGGGAATTTGTCCAAAAACCAAGATTACGAAGATCAACAAGTCGAAGATGAAAAACTAAGCCCACGAAGACGCGTCCGAAAAACGATAATAGGAAGAAGACTTAAATGTCAAAGACCAAGAAAAGTCCAAAACGACATGCTTTGCCTCGTTACTGTAATCACCTAGTTCCACCTGCCAATGTGTCACGACAAGTTTACAATTTGAAACTACAATTAATTTGAACCAAGTGTTTTTTTTTTTTTGAACTAAGTACTAATTAAAAATAACGTAATTACAGAATTATCACGTTTTGCGACGTCATGCGGCAAAATGCGCCAATCGATTAGTTTGGCGAGCCTCGCTCGATCGCCGTGGCAACTTTTTACCGTGCAATGGCACATTAGCAGGCGTCCCTGCCATAAAACTCGATACCATCGTTTGTGTGAAAAGATTACACAAACAAAATCGCGAAGAATGAAATTTGCCAACGGAATCGAATCGATGAGACATATCTGCCGTCAACCGTTTCGAAACCGGAAGCGTCAACAGTAGACAAATATTCCTGCGACTTCGAACTCGTTCAGTTTTTAAAGAAAAAAAAAACGACCAATGTGGGTTTTTTAACCCCACGTGTTTAAAAAATTACTCATACACGACCTCGTAGAAAATCCAACTTTCATCACTCGTACTCGTGCAACACAATACGTTAATTTAATATGTTTATTGTTTACGAATAGAACTGCAAGAGCTAATAAATCTATCGCTAATCGACCGCAGTAATTAGATACGTTCGTTTTCTTCTTTTTTTTTAATTTTTTTTTAATTGCGACTGAACAATTATTCACCTACCGTTAACCGCAAGAACTGCAGCAAAGCTATAAAAATTATCGCTCGTGTAGATAACTCACATCTCATTAGACGTGCAAAGCAATCGATCGAAGTCGACGTTTCACTTTTACATCACAATATTAGAAAAAATTCCGCTCGTTAATTTTTTGCTCATTTGACCAGTCATCCGAGCGATGTGTCACCTTGTCGTTTTATGAGAACAATCACCATAATTAAAAATTTTACGGCCAACCAAGGAAACAATCTCAGTTGTTTTAATTTATCGTTCGTGGTTATTTTAATTCACAGGTGTTTATAAACTTTGATTAAATTTTGTTTTTTAAATGTTGTTTGCGTAGGCAACCGACGTAGTCGCGCGCGTACAACTGGTTGCATACACTGGCGATGACTGAAGCGATAAATCAGAAACGGTTATTTTTGGAAATTTTTGAAATACAACAGCCGACCATGATTTTTAAAACTTTTCAACGGTTTTATTAAACGAATCGTCGACTGTGTCGTTTATTGTGAAGTTGAAATAAAAATTGAAAATGGCACACGTCGTATTTTAATTGCAATTGCATTGTTGTCATTATTGCCAACGTAAATAAAAACGAATGGGAAGTTTGAAAAAAAATGGGATTGTCTACAAATTTCAAAGAAAACAGTCAAGTTATTTTTATTAAAATCTGTCAATAGAAATTGGAAATGAAACTGCAAACAAAATTGGAAGACACGAAATTGTGAAATTGCGTCGACGTTGTCTGAAATAAAATTTCAGGTGAAACTATGAGTCGACACATCACATCAGCATAGCTTGACGTTGGACTCCCCATTTTAAATAAAATCTGGGTGGGGGGGGGGCACACTAAATTTATGAATCGGTCGTTAAATTATTTTTATTTGCGTTTAAAACACAATTCGAGTTAATTTTTGGAGGACAAAGCCCCGTACCCCTAAAATAATGAAAAAATACGGGGGGATGTTTAATTTATCAATCGCTGTCTTAATTTATTTTTATAATTTTTTTAAGCACAGAATTTAAAAATCGTGGTCGCCCCCCTTCTAAAAAAAAAATACTCCGATAGTTTAACCTAGTTTTGCTTGCGAGTAAAAATCGTAAAAAATCAATGTTGCCTAATTTTTCAATTTTTATGAAATTGCCACACTCATATCAACAT
The DNA here is from genome assembly GCA_959613385.1 of Geotrupes spiniger. NCBI lineage: Eukaryota > Metazoa > Arthropoda > Insecta > Coleoptera > Geotrupidae > Geotrupes > Geotrupes spiniger. The sequence continues at coordinate 684,725 of OY390740.1, forward strand.
AGCTGTGCCCCCTACCACCCCAAATAAAGAAAATCACGGGCGCATGTCAAATTTATGCATCGTTGTGTTAATTCGTTTTTATTTTATTTTTTCAAACAAAAAAAAATTGAATACAGTGGGCGCCCCCTCCAAAACAAATACTCCGATATCTTAACATTGTTTTGCTTGCGACTAAAAATCGTAAAAAATCGATGTTATGAAAATTTCCAATTTTTATGAAATTGCAACACGTCACGTCAGCATATCTGTGCCGTCTACCCCCCCCCCCCCAAATAAGTGAAAAATGACGGAGGCATATTAAATTTATCAATCGTTGTCTTCATTTATTTTTATAAATTTTTTAAAACACAAAATTTTGAAAATGGTGGGCGCCCCCTCAAAAACAAATACTGAGATAGTTTCACCTTGTTTTGTTTGCGAGTAAAAATTGTAAAAAATCAACGCTGCGTAATTTTCCAATTTTTATCGACACGGAAATTAATTAATTTAATTCAACAACTAAATTCACAGGAAACCTCACCGTGCGAAACATGGGAAGTCTGCCGAATCTGAACGAGCTGGGACGAGACCAACCGTGCGGCGCGCAATACAAACTGGGTTCGTACCTCGGCCAGAGCCACCACGGACCCATCCTGCTCACCTACGAAGAAAAAAACAAAATCCTGCACCGACACTCCGGCTACTGTCGAAACGCGAAACTCAAACAACCGAACGCGCCGAGCTCGATTTACGACGACTTCATGTTGGAGGTGGGTTGGGTTGGGTTGGGTTGATGACTGTGTCGCGGTTATTAGACTCAACGCAATTGTTTTGCAGCAAATGGCGGCCTACTCGCCCATCTCCAGCCGCTCGACCAGAAACCTCTCGCACAACATCCGAAGAAGAGACTCGATGAACAGCTCGATCGGCGCGACCTCAGTTCGACGACTCATCGCCGTCGTCAGAAGCACGAGCAGCCGATGCGGCGGTCCCGCGTACAGCAAAAAAATCCTCGTCAAAAATCTGATCGCGCTGTGCTTATCCCACACTTTGGCCACGTCCACTCTTTTGCCCTTCACGGCGCTCCAAAGCAGCGTTTCCGTTTGGATCAAGCCGATCGAAAACGACGTCGTCCCCGTCGACGTCAACATCGGCTCGGTCTTGCTGGCGATCCTCCACGCGATCGCCGCTCTCTCGGCAATCGTCGCCCCGTCCGCCGTCCAAAAAATCGGCACCAACGGCGTCTTCGTCGCTTTCTACGCCGCCCTGACCGTATTCTACGCGTTGCATTTATTTCCCCTGGTGTACGTCTTGGTGCCCGGCTACGTCGTTTTAGGCGCCATCCTGGGTCCCGTGTCCATAGCCCGCGTCACCTTCCTCATGACCTTATCCAACAAGATGAGCTACACGTTCTCCGAAGACGACGAAGACTCGAAAATCCTGCGGAGGACCTGCCTGATCAGGAGGATATCGCGGGCGTTCCAGGCGTCGCACGATTTTGGTTTCATATTCGGGTCGCTGCTGACGGCGCTGGTCGTGACGTACACGATCGGCGCGACCGCGCGGGGCTCCCACGACGCCGGCAACTCGACGCAAATTTACGACGCCGGTTGCAATTTCACCGAAGACAATTGCACGGCGACGACGTTCGATTACGGCGCGTTCTTGGACGGGATCTTCGACGCGGACGAGGCGGGCGAGCGGCTGTGCGGGGCGCAGGCGTGTCCGACGCGGTTTCCGTTAAATGCGAACGCGTCGGCGGAGCGGGGGGCGGCGCCCGGCGTTCTGCCCAAGGGCGCCGCCACTGTGCTGATTGGAGTCTACGTCGGTTTTTCGGCGCTGGCTTTGGTGTGCGTCGCCGTCGGTTTCGACAGCATTAAAATTTTCGTGAATCAAGATCCGTTGGAGAGGTCGGAGGGGATGGCGGCGATGAGGGCCGTGAAGGAGTCGTTCGGCGATCTCAGACTGAGGCTGGCGGCGCCGTTGGCGTTTTTCATTGGTCTCGAGCAGAGCTTCATGTACTCGGATTTCAGTAAGGTGGGTCGTCGCCGAAAATCTTTCATTTAAATTGATCGAATTGATTTTTTTTTTCGCAGTCGTTCGTCGTGTGCACGTTGGGCGTGCACAGGTTAAACTTCGTGTTTCTTTGCATGGGACTTTTGCAATCCGTCGCGGCGTGCACGTTAAGCATGCTCCTGAGAAGCATTCGAAGATACTACTTAATAGGTAAGTTAAATATATTTTTTTTTTTAATTTTAGTCAAATACGAATTTTACATCATTGCGAAATTTTCAAAATATCCCCCGCCCCCCTCCTACATAAACACCCCGTTATTTCCACGACGTATTGTTTGGTCTTAAAAATTGCAACAATTCAATCCTCCGCAATTTTTTATTTTTTTTTTTTAATTCGACAAATCTATCACCCCAGCACCCGTCGATTAAAAAAAAAATCGAGGAACACACTCCACTAAACGCGTTTAATAAAAATATCAATCATTCAATCTAATTCATTTAAAAACGCGAAATTGTCAAAAATCGCGGGCGCCCCCTCCGATACAAACGCTCCGTTATTTTCGCCAAGTGTCGTTCGGTCTTAAAAATTTAAAAAAATCAATTCTGTGCAATTTTGCAATTTTTATAAAATTCGACGCATCCGTTTCCATTGCCCCCCCCAATCCATTAAAAAAGAATCGCACACTTCAGTACATATATTTAACAAGTATATCGATCAATTAATCTAATTTATTTTTATATCATTTTCAAAAAAAAAAAAATCGTGGAGCATAGCCCCCTCCCCCAATCTCTAAATTAAAAAACCCAAACGTACTAAATTTATTAATTTAATAATTTCCCCTAGTTTCTTTTTATTTTATTTTATTTTAAAACTAATTTTTTTTTTAAAACTAATTTTTTTAAAAGTACATGCGCCCCCTCCTACATAAATATTCGGTTATTTCCACCTTGTTTTTTTAAGGCCTAAAAATCGTAAAAATTCAATGCTGTGCAATAGTTCGACTTTTATGAAATTTCGACGCATATCATCATAGTTCCCCCCCACCTCCCATTAAAAAATCACAGAGGCACATACTAAATTTATGAATCGTTGCATCGATTTTTATTTAATGAATCGTTGCATCGATTTTTATTTAATTTAAATTGTTTCAAAATTAATCAAAATTAATTTTGGGGGTTGGGTTGGGTTGGGTCGTGTCGTGTCGGGTTGGGTTGGGTCGTGTCGGGTCGGGTCGGGTCGGGTTGGTTCAGGTTGTGTTTAGAAAATTAATTAAAATTGTCGTTTATGGTTTAATTTTATGAAAATTAAATTTAAGCCACGATATTGCCTAATAGTTATTGCAAGATTATTTCCAATTACATTAAATGAAAATTCACTGCTACTTGTAAATGAATAAAAATTAAATTTATTAATGCTCAAAAATCATTTAATTTAATTCGAGCTACAAAATTAATTGAAATTTGATTGGGTCGGGTTGGATCAGGTTGGGTTGGGTCAGATTGGGTTGGATTGATTTGAGATTTTCAATTAAATTCAGCAACAACGCGAACCAAACAATTTATGTATCGAGTCCGAAAAACAATTAAAATCGCCATTCAAGGTTCACCTTTAAAGCAAATATTTTTAAAAATCGATTGCGACATGAAAACAGTAAACCGCGCATGTTTATTTCAAGCTCGAAAATAAAACGAAACAAAATCGACGACGTGTATCCTCAATCTAAGTAAATTAACAAAAAAAAAAATCTTTAAAATTAAAATCATTGTCAAGTGTTTTCGTGAAACTTCCCAACTTGGACTTGGTTCCACGAGACGCAGTTTTCGAAAACGAAACTTAAGATTTTCAAAATTAATCGAAAACGAAAATTCAGTTTCGATTTAATCGAAACTGAAATCTATTCGACGCAATTTCCAAGTCAAATAAATTTCAGTTGTACAAAAAAAAAAACTCAAAACTTACTTCAAATTTCCGGGAACGGCTCCAAAATTTATTTTAATTATTAATTGGCATTTTTTTTTAATTGAAATAGAAACACGCGCAGAAAAATAATTTTAAAATCAATAAAAAAAAATTTTTTTTAAGAATTTTTCACTGATCACGTCGTCGCATCCCCTATGCCAATTAAAAACTGCCAAAAAATCAACCCCAATTTTACAAATTAATCAATTACATAAATGTCAATTGTGGGGGGGGGGTTACCCATCATTTTTTTTTTTAATTATTTTCCGATATATTGAATTGAAAAATAAATAAAAAAAAGTACATAACATAATCGAAATCGTTTTCGATTTTCTTAATTATTTTGGCCTCGTTTTTGTAACTCGATCGTTTTCGATTTTCTTAATTATTTTGGCCTCGTTTTTGTAATTTTTTTTTTTCATAGTTAAACCAACCCAACCCAACCCAAACAAACCCAACCCAACCCAACCCGACTTTTCTTGCCGTAGTTTTTTAATTTTGTTCGCACCGAGTACTATTTTCTTATACTAAAAAGGAACTAAAAATGCTCGTAGGTGTATAGCCCCCCCCACTCAACACAACGACAATTTATCGTCGTTTCGAACTTGGAACAAAAATTTGGACAATTTCGGTAATTTCCAACGTGAATTTTTACGATTTTGATTATTTGTGCGCTTTGTGCCCCCCCCCCCCCCCCCCCCCCCCCCCCGCCCCCTTATCATCGAGTACATTTTCGCATTTCCAGCGTCTTTGATTTTTTTTCAATGCGTTTTGAATTTTTCACGGGTCCGTCAAATTTTTTTTTAATTTTTGAATTATCGATTTTTTAGCAATTTATAATTTTATAATTTTTCCATTTCGTATTTTTGAAATGTAATTTTTTTATTTTGTCTTTGAGAAACTTTTGACAACTTTACATAATTTTTGGTTATATTTTCGAATTTTTAAATTAATATATTTTTTTAAGAAAATTGCGATGGGAGGGGGGGGGGCGTCTTCCGTGTTGAAATAATAACGTTGTCTGTGTGTGTGAGGGGGTGAGGGGCTTCATTGTTTTTTCAGTAATTTTTCGACTTTTTCTTATGGTTTTTACAGCGAACTAATTTTTGGTGTTTTTTTTTAACCAAAATCAATTAAATTGTACTAATTCTGCTGCCCAACAATTTTTCAATTTTTCCTTATGGTTTTTACAGCGAAAAAAAAACTAAAAATCTTTAAGCTCAAAAATCATTTAATTTAATTCGAGCTAGAAAATTAATCTAAATTGAATTGGATTGGGTCAGGTTGGGTTGGGTTGGGTTGGGTCGGGTTAGGTTGGTTAAGGCTGCCGTTAAAACAAATTTATGGAAAAATTATCACAAAGTACTTAAGCAACTAATTTTTGATAATTTTTTTTTTACCAAAACCTCGCGGGTTTTGTACTTTTTGATTTGATTTCGACTTTAACTTTCTTTTGTCGCGTCGCGCAGCCGTCGGCTTCGCCTTCCACATCTGCCTCCTGATGGTCCAAATTCTGTGGAAACCCATCGGCGACGACCCCGCCCTGTTCTACGTGATCTCGGCGGCGTGGGGCGTCTGCAACGCCATCTGGGAAATGCTCAACTACAGTGAGTACCCCCCATATCCGCGTCACCTCGAATAATCTCCCCCCCCCCGTCCTCCACTAGCTTTACTCACCGGACTCTACATGGACAACTGGGAGGCGGCCTTCGCCAACTCGAGCTTCTTCAAGCTGCTGGGCCACGCCTTCGCCTTCGCCTTCCACGGCCTCCTCTGCAACTGGGTCAAAGTCTACCTGCTGGCCTTCTTCATGATCGCCGCCATCTTGCCCTACGGCTGGCTCGAAATCAAGCTGGAGAACATCAGAAAGATAAAAAACATCAGCCGCTTGTGACCAAAGTGCGACGTCTGGTGATCGACGCTCGACCTACATATCAGTCGTTTGGCGCGGTGGCCGAAAAACCGCCGAAACAATCAATAAACGCCGCCGCGCCGCAAACCCGAATCAAATAAATGTGATACGAAATAAATGTCACCCAATTCCCCCCACCACACCACACATTAACGTAATAATCGACCGCAATATATTTTCGTCTTTTGATTGGTTCAGCCCGTCGCTGTTGGTTGTGTATTTAATGAATAAACGTTGATGATAACCTGTGGTTTATTATTTGAGCAAGATCGGGCACATTCCACCAACAAAAACTAACAACAACGTAAACCTAAATTCCCTAAACTACAGCGTATCACGTGGCGGCGTCGTCGTCGTTTTTCTTCTTCTTATTCCCCGGTATGTTCTGCACGATCATATTGAGGCAATCCAGGCTCGAGGTGGCCGCGTTGACGTCGTAAACTGCGGGCGAAAAAACAATCCAATCAATCGGAGCGACGACGCAACAAAAAAAAAACACGCAGAAGCAGATGACATAATTTTCACGCCGGAGCTCATAAAACATTTTGTTACAAATCAAGTCACTTTGTAACGTCCGCGAAAACACCTGAATTAAGATATTTATTTTTGTGGTGCTCGTTAAGTTAATGGGACGCATACATCACGAGCCCGGGCGACCGTCGCAGCGGAGCGGTCGCGATCGCGATAGCCGAGATCGAGCCCGCGCCTTCGTGTTTCTCCGCGCGCGCCCGACGGCGGCGCGCGCTATTCTAAACCCGGACGGCTCGAAAAAACGAAATCGTAACGATAGGAATTGCGCGCGTATTTATAAGTCGCCGGAACGACGTGATGTACGCGCTCGAGATTCACGCGCGATTGTTGTGACGTCGGCGCTTCAGGTTTTTCTCTCGACGGACGGTGACACGAAATTAGTCGCGGCGCGGTTATAAACGTAACATAAACAACGCAGGAATTTTGATAATGGCGGGGCGAATCGGAATTTTGAAAGGACGATTCGTAAAGAAGGTGGACGCGGCGATAAAGAACCTCCGGCGACAGCTTGACGCGTCGCGGCGCTTCGGAAAAAAATATTTTTACGTTCGTTTTGTTTCGCTCACGCGCGCGCGGGTGTCAGATCGCGACTTGGAATTGTGAAATTTTCGGTTTTGTAGCGGCGGCGTTTATCGTTCATATCGACAAAGTACGAGTTGAAACCGTTTGGCAGATTTTTTTTATTTAATTTTCGCAAACTTTGAAATATTCGGTGTTTTTAGCATTTGTTTGATTTAATTTTTGAAAATGTTCGATTTGAGCGATTTTTTTTTAATACCAGATTTTTTGACAATTTTCGAAAATCAACAAATGAGTCCATCAAAAATTTAAAATTTGAATTTTTTTAAAATTTTATGTATGTTTTACATTTTTTCTTTTTTAGAAATGACGGACGTAATTAGGTTGTAATATATTTCGAAACAATAGAGGAGGAATTTGCACCATTTGCCACGTGCTGCTATGTGATCACAGAGGTCCGAAGTCGGTACCGTCGACTTGCAATTACTTCGCAGTCGTCGGCACGAACAGATCAAATAATTAGTAAGTAAATAATAAGTAAATTTCGTTCCGACGGCTGCAAAAAGTAGTTGCAAGTCTCGACGGTACCGCGGATCTCTGCGATCACATGGCGGCTTGAATGTGAGCATAGCGACGTCCAGATGGCGTCAGTGCACCCACGCAACTACCTCAAACACAACACCCACGTAACCTTGGTATCTGACGAGTCCGGCTTGACGAAACAGCCATCATCGCCTGATACGTCCACTGAAATTCACTTTCCATAAATAATAAAACAAATCAAAACCATTCATCAAAAATCAAAAACGTCAGATTTTTTCCTGCGTCCACATTTCACGAAACGAATTAAATGAACTTTAAATGAATACATTTTCACGAAAGTGTAAATTATTAAAAATATATGAATTTGATAAAATCACGTCGCCAAAAAATGTTTCACAAAAATTTAGATAAATGTAATTTTTTTTAAAAATTATATAAACCTTTCAAATTACATAAAATTAAGAATTATTTCAACCAAACCAAACCCAATTCCATCGAATGAGAAATTAAGTCAAAGCGCTATTGAATTCGTTTAAGTTGGCCAAAAATATGGTTAAATTTTGTTGTGTTGCATTTGGTTGCCATCGCCGAATGGTAACCAAAGTTAAAGTTAAAGGAATCGAATTTCGAGGTGAACGAATTCGATTACATAATTAAGGACACAGCCCACCCCAACCCAACCCGACCCGACCCGACCCAACCCAACCGATCCCAACCCAACCAAACCCAACCCAACTCGATACAACCCAACCCAACTCGATACAACCCAACCCAACTCGATACAACCCAACCCAACTCGATACAACCCAACCCAACTCGATACAACCCAACCCAACTCGATACAACCCAACCCAAACCAACCCAACTCGATATAACTCAACCCAACCCAACTCGATACAACCCAACCCAAACCAACCCAACTCGATATAACTCAACCCAACCCAACCCCGAAATTGTTAAAGATTGCAAAAATATTTAGATTGTCAAAATAGCTCAAAAACACAATTTATAAAGAATTCAATAAAATAATGAGACGTCGGTGTCTAAATTGTGAACGACCGTCAAACATTCTGCCAAAATAAATAAAAATGACAAATGTCAAGATATTCATACAAAACGTCAAAATCGGCGTGAGTTGTTAAAGTAGTACTGAACGTCAAAAAAAATGACATGACTTTTAAACAAAAATCTCAAAATTGACATGGAGGGGGGGGAATACAACACAGAAAGTCATATATTTTTTAATTTCGATTCCTTTTAAACATTTAAACAAAAATCTCAAAATTGACGTGAGTTGTTAAAGTAGTACTGAACGTCAAAAAAATCAGCTGTCAAAATGACATGACATTTAAACAAAAATCTCAAAATTGACGTGAGTTGTTAAAGTAGTACTGAACGTCAAAAAAAATGTAAACTGTCAAAATGACATGACATTTAAACAAAAATCTCAAAATTGACATGAAAGGGCAATACAACACAGAAAGTCATATATTTGTTAATTTCGATTCCTTTTGCATTTTTGACAATAGCGACCCCACTCATCACCCCTACAAGTCAAATAAAAAAATTACAACAGTTAGTTTTTGGACTCTTCGCATTTCTGAAAAATTTGATTCGTAAAAATTCGTTTTCGAAAACAATCTAAAGTAAAATAAGATAACTGACCCCTCCCCCCCTCCACGCATCAAGAAAACAACGTTACAATGTTGACGTCATTGAAACAATTTTGAAAATTTACAGCATCAACGATTTTTTTAATTTTGAGTAGGGGCGGAGGTAAATATTAAAACTTTAAAATTTTTTACAATGGGTTGGGTTGGGTTGGATCGGATTGGGTTGGGTTGATTTGGGTTGGGTTGGGTTGTGTCGGGTTGGGTTGAGTTGTGTCGGGTTGGGTTGTGTCGGGTTGGGTTGGGTTGTGTCGGGTTTGGTTGGGTTGGGTTGTGTCGGGTTGGGTTGGGTTGTGTCGGGTTTGGTTGGGTTGGGTCGGGTTGGGTTGGGTCGGGTTGGGTTGGGTCGGGTTGGGTTGGGTTGTGTCGGGTTGGGTTGTGTCGGGTTGGGTTAGGTTGTGTCGGGTTGGGTTGGGTTGTGTCGGGTTGGGTTGGGTTGTGTCGGGTTGGGTTGGGTTCGCAAGGGATGAAGCCCTCAATCAAAATATTTGCAGATTTGCTATAAAATTGAAAATTCATTTGAATTTTACTTTGCATTCAAATAAATCATTTAAACATTTAAAGGACAAACTTGTGACAAATACAAAGTACACCTAAAGTGTCCAATAAAATATTCATAAGGAACGAACAATGTGACTAGCAAACATCGTTTGTTTTATTTACAGTGCGTTCCAGCAAATTTCGTTTGTCTGACAACATTACTCCAGCAGTTTCAAAATGTTATCATTTGATATTCCTCCAGCAGTTTGTATCATCACTTCGACGCGATCCAACAAACGTTCCTTTAACAACTCTCCAGCGTTACTCACAGTGACCAATTACCCTAATCCCCGGCAACTAACTCGTTGCAATTTCCAGCAATTCTCCAAACATTTAATTAAATTTAGTTCACTAGATTTTTAAAATCCACCATTTCTCCAGCTAACGTTTAGTTCGATGCGCTACTTCGCATCATAAACGAACGCGTCCAGGCTTACGTCGCGCCCCTTTGATTTTTCAATCCGCCTCAATTCGAAATTAATTTCCCGCGGCGCACAAGTGACGATAACTCAGCCGTAACGACCCTCGTAAATAATCGGGCAATTATTCCCCCACAGCCCCCCGTTTTTTTTTCCGCGCGCGCTCCGTCGTTAAAATCGTCGACGAGTGGCCGTAAAGTTATTATTTTCGGCGCGGGATCGATCCTATTTCCGTCGCCGTTTTCGAATCGTGACTTTTCCGAAATTTTCGGGATCAGCGGGACTGAATGCGCGCCCGATGGGAAGTCGTAAGTCAAGTCGAACGTCGAAAATTGGCGGGGCGGCGGCGCGCCCCGCGCGAACGGCTTTCCGATGCTGCGAGATCAAAGCGTCTTCGAACGCGCGGTAATTTATGCCCGGACGGTCGGGTCGGCAGGCCAGATGTTTTCGTGCGTGTGTGCGTGCGGACCCGGCTAATGCTCGAGTCGTGTCGTTTCCAACACTTAAGACGTACCGGTCCAAATAAACGACGAAAATAGACAAATTGACGACGTTTTCGTTTGTGTTTTGTCTCCGGTGTTGTGTGCGTGCGCGTGCGTTTCTTGCGGTATTCGAAGTCGCTCGGCCGCACCGTCGTCGATTAGAAACCGTTCCATTTCGTCAACGTTGGCGTTTTAACAAATTTCCGAACGCGCGACGTTTCCCTAATAAAAATACTAAACTACAAACCAAAAATCCCTCAGACTCAAAGTAACTAAAATTAATTCGCTCGGACGCAATATAATTCAATGTACCATTTTGTATTCCGCGTCCGCAAACAAAAACCAATTCGGATGATTTACGACGAGCAGTTTCGGCCGCGGCCAACGGCGACGGCGACGACGACGAAATCGAATTAACGCGCTATTTGCGTCGCGTCCTACCGGGCGTTTACGAGATTACGTTGTCGATTGTCGAGGCGAAAATTTATCGCTTTGGGGTCCGGGGGGGCGAGGGGGGGGAGGGCGCGCGAACGGCGCGGATGTTTTCGAAAGCGGTCGTCTCCGGGGTGCCGTATACTTAACGCCCGAGAGTTACAAAGTGGCTGTCAATGTCAATGTCGGCGCGCGTAGCAAACGACTTCCTCCCAACCAACCGGGTGCGGTACTCACCGGTGTTCGACGACAGTCTGGCGTACGAGGCGGCGAAGTTGGACCTCGACGAGGCGAAGTTGCTCTGCGGGAAAAAAAGATCGTAGACATGGAAATTTCGATCTGGACGATAAAACTAACACTACAGTAAAAAAAAATTGCAAACGCGAAAAATAACGAAGTGAAGAAAAAGAGAAGAGGAAAAAAATAAACAAACGAAAAATAAAATAAATTTACAATGTGGGTCGAAAAAGTTTACGTTGACAATTTAACGAAAAAATATACACAAACGCAAGCAATTAACAAAGAAAGCAAAAATTAAAAATATTAAAAAAAAACTGAATTGTTTTAAATTTTAATTCCTTGTCCCATTCATCGTACTTGACAATTTTGACGTTTAGACAACTGTCACGTTCGATTTTCATCACCACTTTGACGTTTGCATTTTAGACAGTCAAGGAATTGTTTTAAATTTTAATTCCCTGTCATATACATCGTACTTTACAATTTTGACGTTTAGACAACTGTCACGTTCGATTTTCGCCACCATTTTGACGTTTGCATTTAAGACAGTCAAGGAATTGTTTTAAATTTTAATTCCCTGTCCTATTCATCGTACTTTACAATTTTGACGTTTAGACAACTGTCACGTTCGATTTTCGCCACCATTTTGACGTTTGCATTTACGACAGTCAAGGAGTTGTTTTAAATTTTAATTCCCTGTCATATACATCGTACTTTACAATTTTGACGTTTAGACAACTGTCACGTTCGATTTTCATCACCACTTTGACGTTTGCATTTTAGACAGTCAATGAATTGTTTTAACTTTTAATTCCCTGTCATATACATCGTACTTTACAATTTTGACGTTTAGACAACTGTCACGTTCGATTTTCATCACCACTTTGACGTTTGCATTTACGACAGTCAAGGAGTTGTTTTAAATTTTAATTCCCTGTCATATACATCGTACTTTACAATTTTGACGTTTAGACAACTGTCACGTTCGATTTTCATCATCATTTTGACGTTTGCATTTACGACAGTTAGGGAATTGTTTTTATACAAAATATCTTGGGGTTTTTTTTTTCGCGCCGTTTATCGTATTTGACAAGTTTGACGTTTGGACATTTTCGACGACACATACACAACTGTTATTTAAAATTTTGACATTTATCGTCCTTGACAAGTCCGACATTCGCGAATTACGTTATTTTTTGTAATTTCTTCAATTTTACATTTATTTATTTTTCGACAATCTCTGGATGTTATTCATATTTATTTTTTTTATTGAAATTAACGTTTTTGACAAATTTGACAGTTAGCCAATCGTCACTCTTGATCTTTTTGTAATTTCGACAATTTTGATTTCTTTGTATTTGAATAATTTATTATTGACACTATCGTAGCGGTTTTTTTTTTCGCAATGTCGACAGTTTTTACACTTTTGACAATTAGGCAATTGTTTTAAAGTTTTAATTCCTTGGCCTATTTTTGACGTTTGAATTTGTGACAGTTAGGGAATTGTTTTTAATTAAAAATTTTTGGGTTATTTTTTGAATTTGACAAGTTTGACATTTGTGAGTCCTGCCTTAAAAACATTACGATTTCGTCAACTTTGACAATTATTTGTTTGACAATCTGCATGTTTTTTAATTACGATTTCTTAAGAAATTTATCGCATTTGACAAGTTTGACATTTCGACACTTAGACAACAGTTGCGTTCGATTTTCTTTACAATGTTTTACATTTTTGACAGTCGTGCAATTGTTTTTAATTTTAATATTTTAGACAATTTATCGTATTTGACAAGTCTGACGTTCGTGACTGTTGGTGATTTTTTGCAATTTTTATGAAAATTTTTGATTTTTTTGTCAATTTTATCAATTTTGACAGTTTAGCAATTGTTTTATATTTCGTTTGACGTTCGGAAAAATGATATTCATTTTTTTGCAATTTTGTCAATTTTTATATTTTTTGCAATTTTTACAATTTAGCAATTGTTTTATAGTTCGTTTGACATTCAGACAAATGTCACTTTCATTTTTTGGGCAATTTTGTCGATTTTCATATTTTTTTACAATTCGGACAGTTTGGCAATCATTTTATAGCTCGTTTGACATTCAGACAAATGTCACTGTCATTTTTTGGTCAATTTCGTAAATTTTAATTTTTTTTACAATTCGGATAGTTTGACAATCATTTTACAGTTCGTTTCAAATTTAGACAAACGTCACTGTCATTTTTTTGGTCAATTTCGCCAATTTTCATATTTTTTACAATTCGAACAGTTTGGCAATTGTTTTATAGCTCGTTTGACATTCAGACAAATGTCACTTTCATTTTTTGGGTAATTTCGCTAATTTTCATATTTTTTTACAATTCGTTTGACATTTAGACAAATGTCACTGTCATTTTTTTGATCAATTTCGTCAATTTTCATATTTTTTACAATTCGGACAGTTTGCCAATCGTTTTATAGTTCGCTTGACATTCAGACAAATGTCACTGTCATTTTTTTGTCCAATTTCGTCAATTTTCATTTTTTTACAATTCGGACAGTTTGCCAATTGTTTTATAGTTCGTTTGACATTTAAACAAATGTCACTGTCAATTTTCATCTTTTTTACAATTTGAACACTTTGACAATTGTTTTGCGTTTCCTTTGACAGTCACACAAATCTCACGGATTTTTCATCAGTCAGTATTCGCAACGAAAAAAAAAATAAACACCACGACAAACCAAGACGACCACAAAAACAAAATTTTCGCAACGACCACAGAAAGACAGAAACGCAAGTTTGTATGCGCGCGCGAAACGCGACCGGATCTATTTTCGCGCGACACAAAGAGACGACCGAGAGGCCCCATCGGCAAAAACGAAAACCAAAAAACCGCCCACCATAAATCCCGGCGCGATTAATATTATTATGAAAGAGGAAGAATTTAATTTCCATCTTGTCTCGGAGAGACCGCGATTAATAAACTGTCTGTCTGCGTCCTCTGGCCGGTGGCCAAATCTAAAATATTCCAACTACACAAGTACGACACTCGCGCCGCGACGCGCGTACGTCGCGGACAAAAAGCGTGCGAAACGAGCCGGCCATCGGATTAGGTTATGCGCGCGGCGGGGTCGGGTCGCCGGAGTTAAATCGAGGCGGCGGCCGCCGAACGCGATCCCGCATTTCGCGGATCCCAAGACGCGGTCGATTGGCATAACTTCAGCGGTCGTTTAGGAAAACACGGGACCGGCGTTTCGCGCCGTCGTCGTTTTGTAAACGCGGCCGTATACCTTTCAGCTCGGGATGGGGTAATTATAAATTAAACGCGAACGCGGCGGTAATTTATCTGCGCGCGCGCGATTTTCGAACGAATCGCGCGTTTCGTTCGCGATGACCCTTTACGGGCTATTCTCGTTGGAGTATCCGAGTGACGTAAATTCCGAACGCATCTGCAATGGGATTTTTTTCCGCGTGGGCTCGGTGTCCGCGAGATGTTTCCGAGGTGGGTTTCGATCCCACGATGCGTTTAATTTCGAAAATGACGGCTCGATTTTGGGTTCGTTTCGGGGCTAACTATAAACGAGGGAACCGATCGGGCTCTGATAGTTCGCTTGACATTTAGACAAACGGCACTGTCATTTTTCGTTCGGGCAATTTCGTCAATTTTCATATTTTTTACAATTTGGATAGTTTGGCAATTGTTTTATATTTCGTTTGACATTCAGAGAAACGTCACTCTCATTTTTTGGGCAATTTCGTCGATTTTCATATTTTTGCAATTTTGACAGTTGACATTCGGACAAATGTCACTGTCATTTTTGTGGTAAATTTCGTCGATTTTCATATTTTTTACAATTCGGACAGTTTGCCAATTATTTTATAGCTCGTTTGACATTCAGACAAATGTCACTGTCATTTTTTGGGCAATTTGGTCAATTTTAATTTTTCTTACAATTCGAACAGTTTGACAATCGTTTTTAGTTCGTTTGACATTCAGACAAATGTCACTGTCATTTTTTTTTTGGCAATTTATTGAATTTTCATTTTTTTTACAATTTGGACACTTTGACAAAATTACGAAAAATCTGACTACCAACGAAATCCGGAATTTAGATAATATTTTCAAGACTACTTGATGTGTGTAAATTGGGTTTGGTAGAAAATTTTAATAACTACAGACAATCCTATAGACTGACATCCAGGAAGAAAAGAAACATTTTACAACCAACGAAATTCAGAATTCAGATAATATTTCCAGGGCCACCTGGTAATCACAGAACTACACAGATAAGCTAAGATGGCCAAGATTAGGGCAGGTTTTCTACTTTTTGTGGAACGCGAGGTAGTCGTTGATTTGTGGTTTCCTTGCCTTCTGAATATCCTTTTGCTTTTTCGATGGATTTTCTTGCATTGCTTTATGATTCGCCTTTTGCTCCGCTGTTTGCCTTACTTTGCTCTTTGCTGTGACTACTTTGTTTTACTTCACTTTGCTATTTGCCTTTCGCTGCGGTTTTACTTTGTTTTAATTTTGCTTTTTGCTTTTGAAGCAACAGATTCCCATATTTGCTTCGCCTTTTACTTTGCTTTGCCTTATTTTTTGCTTTGTTTCTGACTTCGCCTTTTGCTTTACTGCTTTGCTACTCGCTTCGCCTTTTACTTTCGTTTATTTTTGCTTCGCCTCTTGCATTTTACATTGTTCGCTTTTTGCTTCGCCTCTTGCTTTGCTTTGATTTTTGCTTCGCCGCTTGCTTTGCTTTGAGTTTTGCTTCGTCTCTTGCTTTGCAACGAGTTTTACTTCGTCTCTTACTTCCTTTGCTTCTTACTCAGCTTCGCCTTTTGCTTTTTACCCCGTTCGCTTTTTTTTACTTTTTGTTTCGCCTCTTGCTTTAATTTTGGCTTCGTCTCTTGTTTTTACTTTGATTTAGACTTCGCCCTCTTGCTTTGCTTTGATTTTTGCTTCGTGTCTTGCTTTGCAACGAGTTTTACTTCGTCTCTTACTTCTTGTTTAGCTTCGCCTGGCACTTTTTACCTCGTTCGCTTTTTACTTTGATTTTATCTTCGTCTGTCACTTTTTACCTCGTCCGTTTTTTTACTTTTCTTCGGCTTCACCTCTTGTTTTTGTTTGATTTCGTTTTTTTTTTTCATTTTGATTCATTTCGTTCCGTTTTGTTTTATCAATGACGTCTCGAGTTGTAAATCGTTGGGTGAAACAACGCGAAATCATCAATCCCAATAGAACCACAACCCAACCCAACCCAACAACAATCTAATGCAACCCAACCCAATTGGAAGAAACCCCATAACAATAACAACAACAACAACAACAGGAATCAAATCAAACCCGACAACTTCTCGGCGTTGATTTGGTTTGATCGAAATAAAAAACATCGTCAAAGTTAAGTGGACATCGCCGACCCAACCCAACCCAATCTAACCGAACCCAATAAAATTCGACCTAATTAAGAATTTAACTAAACCCAACCGAACTTCGACGTCGGCGCCTTTGTTCGCCTTTGCGACGAAATAAAATTTTAAAAAATTCAAAATTACACTAAACGTAACAAACGTTTTTTTTTTTTAATTGATGATTGGCAACGTCAAAAATTTTAAATACAGAGGCAATCCGAATCGGACCCGATCACTCCAACCCAACCCAACCAAACGCGTCGACCGGACACACAAACAAAGCGAGCACAAAAATCCAACCA
Organism: Geotrupes spiniger; assembly: GCA_959613385.1. Classification (NCBI taxonomy): domain Eukaryota; kingdom Metazoa; phylum Arthropoda; class Insecta; order Coleoptera; family Geotrupidae; genus Geotrupes; species Geotrupes spiniger. The sequence continues at coordinate 701,657 of OY390740.1, forward strand.
AACCCAACTGATCACCAACGCGGTTGGGTTTAAATTGATTAATTGAAATAAAAACCGAAAAAATTATTATAAATTCAACCACGACGTTAATGGGTTTCGAGAACGAGAACGATCCAAGTAAATCCGACGAGTTGTCAACCAAACCCAATTGATCACCAACGCGGTTGGGTTTAAATTAATTGATTGAAATAAAAACCGAAAAAATTATTATAAATTCAACCACGACGTTAATGGGGTTCGAGAACGAGAACGATCCAAGTAAACCCGACGAGTTGTCAACCAACCCCCCATGCAATCCTACCCAATGATACAAATTCAGATGCATCCAATCAAATTGAATGATCGAGATCAGAAGACAAGTGCGAGTATGTTTAACCCCACTGTCACTGACACTTTATGTGGTGTCCAAACCCAAACGAACTTGATCACACCCAATAAAAACATCGCTAACGTTACTATAAGACTGGATAACTTAAACGAACCAATCAAACCAAAAGGACCCAACCCAACCCAACCCAACCCAACCCAACCCAACCCAACCCAACCAAACCCAACTATTTGGCAACGTCGTTGAGTTACACTCAGATCCCTTTTGCAAACCCAAATCAAACCAGAAAAACCCAACTAAACCCAATTTACTTCCGTTCACGAACGAACACAACCAAACCGAATGAAATCAAAATAAAAATTAGACCACAAACAAAAGAAAAAAATCCAAATAAAAAAATAACACCGAACCCAATTCAATGATATTCAAAATTACCAGATTAATTATCAAAGCTATCGAATTTTAATTTAAAATTGTGAAACATTCGTCTCTCACGACAACGAAGCTGTCGCCGTCGCCGTCGCATCAACTTCTGGTCGCGCAAAGCCGAAGCCCGAAGACCCCCCACTTGGCGCCCCATCGAATCATTTCGACGTTATCGTCACGATATCACGAGATTTATATCCGTCGAGGCAGATGCGCGCCACATGTCCGCGGATGGGCTACTTAACTCGACAATATTATGACGACCCACATTTTCACAAGAGGCGACCGCGGAGGAAAAAACCCGACATCTGCGCGGACGCCGCGAAAAAAAGGCCGCGTAGGTGCTCACCATGTAATCGGCGTTCGACGTCATCACCGACGAGGTTTCGGCGGACGTCTTGGCCCCCTGGAGCACCTCCTCCAGGTACTCGATGTACTCGATGGCGCTGCGCAAAATCTCGACCTTGGGCAGGCGCTGGCCGGGGTTGTTGCACGTCCGCCGTTTCAGCAGCTCGAAGGCTTCGTTCACCTACAAACACATTTTCGGAAAATTACCACCAGGACCCCCACCCCACCCCACCCCACCCCCTTCCTAATGGCAACGTTCGTGATTTGGATTTGGATTTCGATCCAGACAGTCAGATTGACGCCGCAACTTTAATAAACCCCCAAAAGTACAACAAAACGTCGGCAAAAAATCCCCCCGAAATTAATCAAAATTCTCACAGAACAGTGTCGCGCGCGCTTAAGGTTTCATTAACCCCCCCCCCCCCTTGACTGCGGAAACGAAAAATGTCCAAAAAATCAATTTAGTCGTGAGAGTTGAATACGAAAAAAAATAAAGTCAAAGATTACGTTTTGAATAAATCCGCTCACTTTCACTTATTTCACACATTTAACAAAAATTGCAAAGGGAAAGGGGGGGGGGGGATTAAATTAAAGTCTTCATCTTTCGAATTTTTCGTTCTCCTTTGAAGCTCGCGTTTGGAAAGAATGGACGAAATATCAACACGAAAAAAAATAACTGGTGCCCCTTAACCCCCCCCCCCCCCACAAGTAAAATAAAAAGAATTATAACGAATGCGGTTAGTTTTTATTTTGATGAAGCGTTGCATTTTTCATTTACTTGGAATAATTCAACGTTGGGCGCGGGGGCAAATGTACCTGCGGCGCTGATACGTCTTTTGATTTTTTTTCATCGAAAGACTGAAATCGAACAATCTTTAAAATTAAGCCCCCCCCCCCCCCCCCCCTCTATCCATTAAAGTAACTGGGGCACCGACTCAACGTCCAAACAATTGTTGCAAAAAATCTTAACAATCCAAGAAAGTTTTGTTTTTACAAAACAATGCGCGTAATTTTTGAAAAACGTGACGTTCGATGTTGATTTTTTGAAAAATTTCCCGGGGCTGCGACTTCTCGAATTTTTTTTTGTCTTAACAATCCAAGAAAGTTTTGTTTTTACAAAACAATGCGCGTAATTTTTGAAAAACGTGACGTTCGATGTTGAATTTTTGAAAAATTTCCCGATTTCTCGAATTTTTTTTCGGACATTTTTAAGACTTCGGTGATTTTCATAAAATCGGGATCAAAGTGCATCTCAAATTTTCGAAATTGTATGAAAATTCCAATCATTTTTTAACAATTTTTTTTTTATTTGCCTTCTCGAAACTTCAAAATTCAGAAACGTTCAAAAACTGACGAATCCGAAATTGTCGACGATTGCGACATTTTTTCTACAAACACGGCAAGCTTAAAAAAATAACAGTGACGATAAAAAACGCAAACATTTTGAAAATTCCAAACAGTCACATGTCAATGTGAATTTTTTTGGGCTCGAGATTTTTTGCGCGTTCCAAAAAAAATGCAATTTCCTGAATTTTTGACTTTCGAAAGAGTTTTTAAATAAAAAAAAAGAGAAGCGCGTAAGCAACCTTTTGCATTTTTGTGAACCATGTGCATACCCCCCCCCCCGTTTGTCCGTCTATTAGAAGAAAGTTTTTTTGACCACTGTGCCCTCCACCCCCCACCCCCGTCCCCCCATCTATTGAAACAAACAAAACAATATAATGACTAATTGAAATATTAAAAAATATCAAAAAAGTGTGCAAGCAACTTCATACTTTTTGTAAGCGATGCACGTCAGTGCCCCCCCCCTCCCTCTCATCGCCCGTCTATTGCAATAAAAAGAAATATGAAAATTGGTCGAATATTTAATTTTTGAAGGAAAAAAATGTACGCAACTTCCGGTATTTTGTAAGCGATGAACATCAGTGCCCCCCTCCCAATCCCATCCCACCCATCGCTCGTCTATTGAAACAAGCAAAACAATAGAAAGACTGGCCGAAATATTTAAAAAAAAAATAAAAACGTGTACGCAACCTCTGGCATTTTTTTCGACGATGTACATGCGTGCCCCCTTCCCCCCCGGTCTATTGTAATAATAAAAAAAAATATGAAAAATATGTCCAGTATTTAATTTTAAAAAAATGGACTTCTGACATTTTTGTGAGCGATGTACGTTAAGCCCCCCCCCACACACACACTCCGGCTAATTGAAAAATAAAATAATATATTGGTCGAAACATAAAAATAAAAAAAAATTGTCTAAGCAATTTTCAGATTTTTTTTGTGAGCGATGTACATTAATGCCCCCGCCCCCGAGCTATTGAAACGAACAAAACAATATAAAAAATTGTTAAAATTTTAAAAAAAAATTTTAAAAAATTTGTAAATAACTTCCGACATTTTCGTAAGCGACGTACATTAGTGCCCCCGTTCCGATCTGTTGAAAAACAAGCCCCCTCGCTTATTAAAAATCAATTAAAAATAATTTGGAACCAAGCACTTTTTATTAAATTTTTTCCACTTTTTCTTGGCAGGTTGTGCCCGTTACCTTTCTAAGCCGCCGTCGCTCCCTCAAAGTGGCCGCTTTTCTCCGATCGATCGAAACCGTTTTCCTCTTGCAGGCCTTGCACGCCCAAGCCAGGCACTTCCTCGGCCCGTTGGCGCCGCACGTACCGCTCTGCGGTTCCAAAATGTGGTTAAGTTCCTTCTCGTCGTCGCTGTCGAACGAACTTTCCGCACTCCCGTACCCGGTGTCAGTCCTCAAACAGGCCTTCCCGCCGCCGTCGCCGCCGTCGTCGTCCCTCTCGCCGCCCTGCCCGAAAATCTTCAAACTCTCCGTCTTCTTCGAAATCTCCTGGACGCGGACGCGCGCCGGCCAGGTTTTCGCGCGGCCGTCCGTCGCGTAGTAATTAAGCTGGCCGTTCATTCCCACGTCACATCAAACAATCGCGCACAGATCGGAGCCGACTCGTCATCGCCCGCGGTAACCGAAATCCGTCGCAGACAAACCCTTACTACCAGATCGTGACTTGGGACGCTCCACTATTCTAAACATATGTTCCGCGCGTCTCCGTCGCCCGTTCTCGAATTCGAACACGTGCTCGCGGACGCGCCGTCCGTCCTTTTTTTGCGCCCCAAAGTAATGTCATCAATTGCGGAGGATTATTTTTAGCCGCGGCGTTAAGTGCGGGAACACGCCGAGGTGATTTTTACCTCTTCGTGAATTTTTTTCGGGGAGGGAGAGCCGGGGGGCGCCCGATCCGCGTTAGCCGAATCGGCGCCCGCCGCCCATTTCGGCCACTTAACCAATCGAAGCGGGGCGTCGGACGAGGGCACGCCCCCCGCCGAATATAAATACTCCGCGCCGATGATCAAAAGATAAATTTTATGGAGCATATCGATGTGCGCTGCGAGTATAAATATGCGATAAGTGTCGCCCGTATAAAAGCCGCCATTAATTACGGTCGGGCGGTCGTTTCGTTTTTTTGTTTTTTTTTTTTTTCGTTTCGCTTTTTCCGTTCGGGTCTATTTCGAAATCGATACGCGACGGATTTTTTGGAAAGACGTGGGTTTTTTGTTCCGGCAGCATCGACATCTTCGCTTGTTTCCCTATCAATCCGAGTTTTATTTCGTTTGTTTGTTCCCATCTTCGATTTTGTCGATTTTTCATTTTATTTCTTAAAATTAAAAGTTAAAATTTTTCGTCGATCGATGTCCGTGGATTAAAAATTTGTTTACTTGATCCTAAAATCGCTCGCTGAAGTAATGTCGGGGGAGGGGTGTTACATTAGTTTTACATTTCTATTAGTTTTAACTTTTTTATTTTTTTTTTTCTACATTTTTCTGGCCCCCATGACTTTCACTATCTGTCTCCATCCTGTCCTGTCTCCGACTCCTTCTTCCCATCTCGTGGATCCAGCATCTTCCAAATTCTTTTTTGCCGCTGCCCACAATTTCTTTTTCGGACGCCCTCTTCGACTGTTACTGTGCTTAATTCTTCCAAACAATTAACAACAAAACAACGAGAAAACGATAAAAAAATCAAAGTTAAAGTTAAAGAATTTTCAAAACTGAATCCAGACCAATGCAACTGAACCAAAATTGGATTCTGTGCCATTTGATTGCAATTAAATTTCATCGGATTGTGTCGGGTTTGGTCGGTTTGGGTTCGGTTGGGTTGGGTTGGGTCAGGTTGAGTTGGGTTGGGTCAGGTTGGGTTGGATGTCGTGCGCTTAAGATCGAATCCCCAACCCAAACGAAAGCACATTTCGAACGCACTTAATTGATTTTCTTGGATTAAAAACGGAACGGCGCGAAACAATGGAAAACGCGCCCCAAATTGAATCGAACCCAATCGAACCCAACCCCCTGTGCAAACGATCACGAAAATGTCGGTCGAGTTTTCGTTTCGATTGGACCGAGTCGAGTTTCGCGCAACGGAAATGAAAATCAAATCGAAATCCGAAAAATCGCCGATTTTTGCATTGCTTTGATATTTTTACCATTTTTTTTGCAATTTTTCAATTTTCGTTGAACCCGCACTGCGTTTTTCAGACGACTTGAATTGACCTCGGTTCAATTAATCACGTAATCGTAAATTAGATTATTTCAGCGACTGCGACGTTAACCCCCCCCCCCACTTGTTTATTATTTCTATTATTTTTCTATGTTCATTTATTCGACTTTCGTGGCGTGAACATTTTTTGCATACATTAGGTTACATTTTTTTCCAATTTTTTCGCCTTGCCTTGTCTAGTCTAATTTTAAATTTTCTCAAATTTTCCAAATTCCAAAACTTTTTCGATTGTTACATTTTTTAAATTTCCCGTTATTTCAAGTTTTCAATCTTGTTCGAATTTTACAATTTTTTCAAATGTTAAATTTTCATTGCAAAGTTTTTACTTTGTGGTCCAAACTTGCCGCAAAACCATCAAATGATCCCGTGTTTTAGCTATTTTTGTTGTTTGTAATTACATTTGGTCCAATTTTACCCGTAAAACTATTCAAGTCAACGGATTTTTATTTATTTATTTACGATTTTTAACAATTATACGATTTTCGCTATCATTGTACTTTACAACTAAATGAAAATAAATTAAAAATCTGACAATGTGCACCCAACCCAACCCAACCCAACCCAACCTGATCCAACCCAGCCCAACCCAATCTAATGTAACTCATCACGAAAACAGGTTGGTTGGTATCTTTTTCCCTAATTTGGGTTGGATTGGGTTGGGTTGGGTTGGGTTGGGTTGTATCGAGTTGGATTGGGTTGGGTCGTATCGAGTTGGGTTGGGTTGGATTGGGTTGAGTTAAAATTCAATTGATTTAAAATTATTTCGCCTCAATTACAATAATTTCGACTAAGTTCAATACAACCAGCCCCAATCTAATTCAACCAATTTAACTAATTTCAACTCAATTCAACTCGTCGCCGATCACATCCGTGGATTCCAAACCATTTCTCAACTCGCATGGACAATTTCAACCATTTCAACTTATTTCAAGCCAGATTGTAAACCTATTTCAGAATCACATCAACCCAATTCAACTCATTTCGATCCAATGCAATTGATCTGAAATTATTTCAACTTAACTGGACAGGTTTGGAACACATTTCCGTTCACTTCCTATAAGTTCAACTCACATCAAAATAAAATCCACTCGATTCAGTACAAGTTTGCTCATTTCAACTCGGATCTAAAACAATTTTGAATCAGATCAACCCGATTCAACCGATTTCAATTCAACTCGATTCATTGAAACTGACTTCAAATTATTTCAACTCAATTCAAACCATTTCCACTCACTGCCACTATTTTAAAATCACCTCAACTCACATCAACTCCATTCAACCCACGCCAACTTAATTCAACCCATTGCAATGCAATTCAACCCAATTCAACTCATTCAATCTATTTCCACTCAATTCCAATAATTTATTCCGATTAAATTGCACCCACCCCGTTCGGTTTTATTACCTCGACGAACAAAAAAAAAATAAAACACGGCTTAATTTAAATATTTTTTTAATTTCCATTTTCATTTAAATTTTGTCTCTCTTTCATAAACGGATTTTAGTTGAATTAATTTTCGTGTTTTTTATTAGAGCCCCGTCTCCGACTGTCGACGGAACCCGACGACGCCGCGCCACCTTACACCGTCCCGTGACCCCAATCGAAACACCGCCGGAAAATGGGTCAACGCAAGGGCGGGCGACGTCACGCCCTATATAGGTCACCAAACTCCGAGCCGTTAAATCGCGAGATCGTCTCGCTGAAAAAATCAATACGGACTGCGTTTTCCCGCCGCAACAGAGACCCGACCAAAAAACCCCCTCGTGAATTTTTCAGGCGCGGCGTCTTCGCGCGCGCGCCCCCCCCCCCGACGACCACCCAACGGGACGCTCCATTCACGCGAAATCCGCGGTCCGAACGCTTCGATCTCGGAAACGGCCGAGCGGCGCCGAACTCGGGATGAAAATCGGGGATGCTGAGAGACGACTCCGGGGTGTTGCGTGTCCGACGTAAATATGTCGATCGACGAGCGTCTGCCGTCGTCGGGCTCGGCGTAGGTACGCACGCACCTTCGGCGATTTGTGCGACCGGGGCGACCGTCCGGTCCGCGGGCGCTGGGGCCATGGCCTAACCTTCGCGCGGTGCCGGGACGACGAATCTGGGTCGAGATGGACCCGCGAGGATGACTTAAAGTGAGGTCGGAGACGGGTGGCGATTGGTCGATGGTTCCTCTGCAATATGTCATGGGATTCGTTGAACACGCACGAATTCATAAGGTACGGTTTTCGGTGTATCATTGTTTTTTTTTTTATTTCTTAATTCATTTCATAATTTAAATAGCGTCGCTAAAATTTCCCATTTTCGTCGATTTTTTTTTACCAACGGCGCATCCGGAAACTGCCAAAAAAATGGGTTTCAATGGAAAAAGTCATTGCAAGGTGTGTTAATTAAACCAGATAATCGATCCAATGGTCAAATTAACTTCAACCGGAAACGATTTTAGTAAAATTTGTGAAAATCGATTGGGCGGTGGTGGGCGGAGACGATAACGAGTGCAAATTAATAAAATTGAAAATTTAACGAGTTGAACTAGGGCGGAAATCAACGAATATTGCGAACCCCCCTCCCACCTAAAATGTTTTTTTATTTTCGAATTTTCATTAAATTTAAATCAAACTTTCAAATTATTTATTTGACATTTTAACCGAACCCAACCCAACCCAACCCAACCGTAACGGACCCAACCCAACCCAACATTGAAATAAAAAATACGTCCCGGAAAATAGCAAAAATATAAATTCAGAAATGATAGCCATGAAAAAATGTTTAATAAAATTTTTAAAAAATTAGTTACACTGGCCTGTTGAACGCGGGGGTCGTTACTGTTCGTGTTAACAGTCGTTAAATATTCCTGAATTTTTATTTTTTAATTTATTTGATTTTTTTTTAATTTTTATTTTAGCATTATTTTAATTTCTTTAATCGATTTCGCCCCAAACGTGTTCATTTATCACCCGTTGTCTGTTGCCCGCTGGGTTTTAATTTTGTAAAATCTTTCACTGAATTTTTTTTTTTAATGAAATATTTTTTTCAAAGTTTCATTCATAAAATCGTCGACGGTACGTGGAAATCATTCTTGGACTGCCACTAGTGAGGGGTGGGGGTGGAGGGGAATCCGCGAATTTCTCCGGAAAACCTCTCCCACCCGAAATGATTTTTCGAATTTCCATTAAATTTAAATCAAATTCTAGAAAATTATTTTGTATTTACTTTACAACCCAACCCAATCCAACTTAACCCAACCCAACCCAACCCAACCTTGAATAAAGAACAATATCCCGGAAAATAATAAAAATAAAAATATAAATTTAAAAACTTTTCATATTCATAAAAAAGTTAAATAAAAAATTTTAAAATTACACAGTGGATTATTGGGGGCGGGGGGGGGGGCGTTCTAGATATAAATCGCTGTAATTAAATATTCGCCGATTTTTATTTTAATTTATTTTAATTTTATTTAAATTTTTACATTTTTCATTTTTACTTTAGCTTCATTGCAATTTCTTTAATTTTATTTCGTTATTTCATTTGAAACTTTTTTTACTTAATTTTTATTTTTATTGTTTTGTGTTCTGTGATAATTGCTCGATTGCAAATTAAAGAAAATTAAACGTGCAATTAATTTAGGGGGCAGTAGTAAGTTGCCCGCCCAAACCCAACATCCCGCACGTTGGATTGGGTTGGGTTGGGTTGGGTCAGGTTGGGTTGGATTGGCTTGGGTTGGGGAGGGCACCTAATATTTTTAATTTTAATTAATTATTTTAATTAAATTGATTTATTTTTATTTTTATTTGATTAACGTGATTACCACAAATCCGCTCTGACCCCCCATTCCACAACCAATTGTGTCAAACGCAACCAAATAATTCTCGGGGTGGGAGATGGGGGGGCAATGCCACACCGAACAAGTTCCAATATTCCAAATTATTTTAAAATTACATAACATTTTTTTAAATTTATTTTTCTTATTAGTTAACGAAAATTACCACAAGATACTTCTGACGCCCCCTCGCCCCCATCCAAATAATTCTTAGATAGATAATACGATTACGAAATACTTGAAATTAAAAAAAAATTATATTTTCTGAGCAATAATGCAGATATCTTTGACAAAAAAATTTCTCTAAATTAAAACCATTCAAAACAAACTAACCAAACAAACGAAATAACATCACGAGATAAAAATAATAAAAAAAAATCAATCGAAAACTTGTACGAGACTAATCTAACAATGTTTACTGTTTTTTTTTTTTCTTCGCCCGCTTTAAAACACCGTCCCCCCCCGATCCCCCCACGAAACAACGCCATTAACCGACTTCCATAATTAAAATGTAGTGGAGGAGTAAGTCATCAGTTGTCAGCTACTAGGTTATTGTCATCACCAGAAGGATCAAGGCATCCACTTGACGGATTCGAACACGCGTGGCGATGGAGCGCCGATTCCTTTTCCAGCCTCCACAGAGACACCTACATGGAGGTGCGGACGCCCAGGCAGGCGATTTTCACGTGGGGCTGCTTCAGGGCGTGCAGGGCCAAGCTGCACCACAGCCTCGCCAAGCGAAAGGTAAGAGTTTTACCGCCGTCGCGCTCGACGCGCAATAAATCGCTCGCGTTGATCAGGTGGAGCAGGGACTGAAGCTGTACAACCAGCACAAGCAACAGCAGGCGGTCAGGAAGTGGAAGTCGGCGTTGAAAACGATCAGGAAGCGCGAGGACAAGTTCGAGCTGCTGGGCTATCTGTACCAGGCGTACATGGACTGGGGCAAATATAGGTAACCGGTGAACGGGCGAAGATCGGTCGAAAAATTTATTTTTTAATTGCAGAGACGCTTTGGAGTTCGCGCACAAGCAGCTGTACATTTCCGAGGAACTGGACAATCCGAACATGAGGGCGGAGTCTTATTTGAACTTGGCGAGGGCGCATCAGAGATTGGGTGGACTGGAAAGGTAAAAAAAAAATTGCGCACCGAGATCTCGGTTAATGACAGTATTTTTTTTTTTTTTTTGAACAGAGCCTTGGCTTACGCAAGGCACTCTTTGTACAACGAGTGCGAGCAGTGCACGACAGCCGGGCACGTGCACTTGACAGTAGGATCGGTGTACTTGGAACTGGCCGGCTTCAACAAAGCACTAGACAGTTTCCAACACGCCCATAGAATAGCTCAAGCCGTACACGACCCATCGTTAGAACTACAGGTAATTATTAGAACTAACCAGCGTCGGTTTGAACTTTCTCGCTGCAGGTTTACGTGGGCTTATCCGAACTGTTCAGTCGCCTGCAGGACGCCGACAAAAGCGCGAAGTACGCGTCGAAAGCGTACGATCTATCGCGATCTTTGCAACTAGGCGACCTGAACTCTAGACATCACAGGTGAATCGAAATATTAACGAGGTAACGATCAGTGTTTTTTATTTTATTTTTTGCAGAGCCGCCTTGTTACAAATGGCGTCGGCATTGAGGAAACAAGGCGAACTCGGCGACGCACAGGATTATTGCTCGGTAAGTTAACATTAATTTTTTAATTATCGTAAAAAATTGAAACAAAAAGGGGGCAGCAATATAAATAAAAATATTTGTGACGACGATTATTTAAAAAAAAATCGAAAATTGAATTCCCACACAATATTAACCAACAACTAAACGAAATGCAAAAATAATTTAATATGTTGGTAAAATCGCGGGGGGCACCAATTTAAATGAAAATTTTAAAACTCGCAACGATCTGTAAATTAGTTAAAAATATCGAAAATTAAGGGGTCATAAAATAAAATATACTAATTAATTAAAAAATAAGTTCATCGAAAAACAATTCAAATTCCAATTAAAAAAAAATAATAAAAATATAACGACAAGTGACCCCTCATCCTTATATTTTTTAAAAATTTCCCAAATTGTTATTTTAAATGTTTTTTGAAAATTTTACTTTGCCCCTTCTTCATTGATATTTTTAACTAATTTACGAATCGCTATGAACTTCAAATACTTGTATTTAAATTGGTGCCCCCCCCCCATCGTTATGTTGGTGCACCTTATAATATTTTTTTGTTTCTTATTAATTAATATTATGGAAATACGACTACGAAAACAATTCAAATTCCAATTTAAAAAATTAATAAAAATATAACGACAAGTGCCCCCTCATCCTTATATTTTTTATTAATTTCCCAAATTGTTATTTTAAATGTTTTTTGAAAATTTAATTTTGCCCCTTCTTTTTTTATATTTTTAGGTAATTTACGAATCGCTATAACTTCAAATATCTTCATTTAAATTGGTGCCCCCGTCGTAACAATTTTTATTATTTTTTATAATTGTGATTTTTGGTTTTTCTAAGCACGTGGGGCTCCGCACCATATTTTTTAAAAAATCCGTTTCAATTAATTAACATCGTGGAAATACGACCACGAACACTTTATCCCATCGCCCCTTAATTTTCGATATTTTTAACCAATTTACGAATCGATACGACTTCAAACATTTGCATTTGAATTGGTTATAATTTTTATTATTAGAAATATCTACTAGTAACTAAACTAAACAAAAGCAACGATTTGAATTAACGCAACGTCTAATTGATCTTTACAATCCAGGAAGCGACGAGATTGGCCTTGGTGTCGGGAGACCAAGCAACGTACGCGCGCAGCATTCGAATAATGGGCGACATCTACCGCAAGAAATCTGACATTAACGTAAGTCGAACGACACTCGCGCCTAACCTTACGTCACGCGCAAATTCGAAAGCATTGGCGTTGCGACGGGGTTGCCATGGCGACGTTGATTTATCATTCACATTTTTGACAATTTGATTTTTAAAATTTTTGCCTGGCAAATTTATTTGCATTTGATTCCTAATTCTAAATTCAAGAAAGCGTTCCGTCAGTACGAGACCGCGATGGGATCGGCGGCCGCCATGGGCGACAGGGTCGTACAGATGGAATCGATGGACGGCGCCGCGCGTTGCCTGGAAGCGCTCCGCCTCCAACACAAAATATGCAACTGCAGGCCGTTGGAGTTCAACACGCGTCTGCTAGAGGTCGCCAGTTCGGTCGGTGCAAAAGTAACATCTAACACAACCCGTCGTTACTTTTACAAGTCACTAGCAATTTTTTTTTCCAGATGTTGGTACGAACGGTCAGGCTCCGCCTGTCGCGCATCTACCACTCGCTGGGCGACGAGGACCAACGACTGCACCACGAACGCGTCGCCATGCGGCTGCAACAGGACTTGGACATGAACTGCGGCGGCTGCGGATCGCCGTACGGTTTCGAGCGCGATTCGCTCGAGGCGCTGCCGTGCGCTCACATCTTGCACGCGAGGTACTCTAATTAATTATTTCAAGCAATTTTTGACACCGATTTGTTGTACAGGTGCGCGTACGAAATACTGCGCGGGAAGAACAAGAAAAAAAAACGCGCCTGTCCCGACTGCGATAAGGTGATGAGCTCGCGCCTCTACCTGAACTGCAACGACTACAACAGCTCCTACAGCCCGGTTCCTCTGTCGGTGTGCTCGTCGGACAGCCACTGCACGTCGCACCACGCGACCAGTTCCGTTTAAACGACTTAAACGAACTAAAAATGCTCAACGTTCAATATCTCAAAAAGCAAAAAAAAAAAACGTTCGACTTTATCCCCCCCCCCTTCCGTACCGATAGATTTTTAGCACACGTCGTCATCCAACAAAACACATATTGAAAAGTGGACACAATCAAGTCGAATATTTAGGAACATTTAGCATTAAACGACGCCCACGACATAGCACCTAATTATATCGTTGTAAACTACTTCCCCACTAAAATAGCGCTAGTTTATTGAAATTTGAAATTCCGTAGGTTAAACGATCGAATTCGCACACTTGTCGACAAAAAAAAACAATGAAAAAAAATTACGCACACCACGCACGCATTTCACACATCCCGCGAGACGATTCCCGAATTTCGGCGAAATCGCAGCAAATCCCGTGATATACAAAACATATAAATCGATTCAAAGGAAAACAATCACTAAGTACTATTCGTTTCGTGAACAATCACCTCGAGTGTAACGAATTTTCCTCTTTACGAAAAGCACTGATTATCGTTAAAAATCATTATTTCGAATGTCCAAAAGTTGTAAATAAATTAAATATATTATATATTGTGTATGTGAGGAACAATTATTAACAAAAAAAAAATATATATATATATATAAATGACGTGGAGACTATTGTACAAAAATCGGAAATAAAAATTATGAACTATGATTTTTTTATTTTGTCCAAATTTCGTACACAACATAACCTACCATAATTACATTTAACAGTCCATGCATAGCACGGCTTGTTTTTGTAAGAAGTACACGGGGGCCAGTGACCCCACTCTGCTCGCAACCGTTTTTAACCGTTCCATGCAAAAAATCATGCTTAAAATACCAAACAACTTACCTTACCGTTGACATAATCCATTGGTCATTCTTCGTTCAAAAATCACGTCGCAGCGCCATCTCTCCCGCATCCTTGCACTAATCCAAGCGTCATGTACACAAATTCCAATTTCGTTCAAATTCACCCACTTCATTTTAAATTCGCAATTCGTTGCGTGAATTAAACGTCACAATTTCACCGGGTAATAAAACGACACACAAATTTAAACCGAAACACTTTGCATCTTCGAACGTCATAACCAGTTTTTCACCAACGCGCACTCGAGTTATACAAACGACTTCGAATCGTCCCGTTTGCGCTGCGAACGACGCCCGACACGTTAAATTTCGAGTCGCGGGTTAATCTACTTAATTTAATTCATCCGACGCGGAGCCCGAACTAAGCGTCAGTTCAAAACGCCATTCGCGAACTACGCAGTTGCACTCAGCGCCCTCGATCACGAACTATGCATTTGAACCCAGCGCCGCCTGACTCGCATTGTCGTACTAGCGCAAGCGTCACTCAATTTACAAACTTTTTATATCGAAATTTACTCACATTGTTTAAATATAAAGCCGCGCACGTCATATTTTTTTGTATTCAATTCACTTGGCACTCGCGATCAATTTCGAACTTCGCGCGCGCCGTCGACGAAATCCTACGTCAATTCAAATCTTCGAACGTAATTTGTAGAATAACTAGTTTCACGACAATTAAACGTCACTTTTTCGATCAAAGTTAAGCGACGCGCACACATTTTAATAAAACCGTAGTCGGAGATTGAAACCGACGCATTTTTTCAGTCTCCGTTCGTCATAACCTCTTTGACGTTTTCTGTTTTCACAAACACTCGCGCCACAAATCGTTTTTCAAACCGTTCCATTTTCAAAGCAAACGTTGCCGGACAAGTTGAATTTCGTCTCGCGGGTTAATCGGAGCCGCTTCCATTCGATTAATTCGGAGACCGACGCGTCAGTTCAAAACGCGATTCGCGAACTACGCAGTTGCACTCAGCGCCCTCGATCACGAACTACGCGTTTGCACCCAGCGCCGCCTGACTCGCATTATCGTACTAGCGCAAGCGTCACTTAATTTACAAACTTTTTATATCGAAATTTACTCACATTGTTTAAATATAAAGCCGCGCACGTCATATTTTTTTGTATTCAATTCACTTGGCACTCGCGATCAATTTCGAACTTCGCGCGCGCCGTCGGCGAAATCCTACGTCAATTCAAATCTTCGAACGTAACTTGTAGAATACGACGTAAAACTAGTTTCGCGACAATTAAACGTCACTTTTTCGATCAAAGTTAAGCGACGCGCACACGTTTTAATAAAACCGCAGTCGGAGATTGAAACCGACGCATTTTTTCAGTCTCCGTTCGTCATAACCTCTTTGACGTTTTCTGTTTTCACAAACACTCGCGCCACAAATCGTTTTTCAAACCGTTCCATTTTCAAAGCAAACGTTGCCGGACAAGTTGAATTTCGTCTCGCGGGTTAATCGGAGCCGCTTCCATTCGATTAATTCGGAGACCGACGCGTCAGTTCAAAACGCGATTCGCAAACTACGCAGTTGCACTCAGCGCCCTCGATCGCGAACTACGCATTTGCACCCAGCGCCGCCTGACTCGCATTGTCGTACTAGCGCAAGCGTCACTCAATTTACAAACTTTTTATATCGAAATTTACTCACATTGTTTAAATATAAAGCCGCGCACGTCATATTTTTTTGTATTCAATTCACTTGGCACTCGCGATCAATTTCGAACTTCGCGCGCGCCGTCGACGAAATCCTACGTCAATTCAAATCTTCGAACGTAATTTGTAGAATAACTAGTTTCACGACAATTAAACGTCACTTTTTCGATCAAAGTTAAGCGACGCGCACACATTTTAATAAAACCGTAGTCGGAGATTGAAACCGACGCATTTTTTCAGTCTCCGTTCGTCATAACCTCTTTGACGTTTTCTGTTTTCACAAACACTCGCGCCACAAATCGTTTTTCAAACCGTTCCATTTTCAAAGCAAACGTTGCCGGACAAGTTGAATTTCGTCTCGCGGGTTAATCGGAGCCGCTTCCATTCGATTAATTCGGAGACCGACGCGTCAGTTCAAAACGCGATTCGCGAACTACGCAGTTGCACTCAGCGCCCTCGATCACGAACTACGCGTTTGCACCCAGCGCCGCCTGACTCGCATTATCGTACTAGCGCAAGCGTCACTTAATTTACAAACTTTTTATATCGAAATTTACTCACATTGTTTAAATATAAAGCCGCGCACGTCATATTTTTTTGTATTCAATTCACTTGGCACTCGCGATCAATTTCGAACTTCGCGCGCGCCGTCGGCGAAATCCTACGTCAATTCAAATCTTCGAACGTAACTTGTAGAATACGACGTAAAACTAGTTTCGCGACAATTAAACGTCACTTTTTCGATCAAAGTTAAGCGACGCGCACACATTTTAATAAAACCGTAGTCGGAGATTGAAACCGACGCATTTTTTCAGTCTCCGTTCGTCATAACCTCTTTGACGTTTTCTGTTTTCACAAACACTCGCGCCACAAATCGTTTTTCAAACCGTTCCATTTTCAAAGCAAACGTTGCCGGACAAGTTGAATTTCGTCTCGCGGGTTAATCGGAGCCGCTTCCATTCGATTAATTCGGGGACCGACGCGTCAGTTCAAAACGCGATTCGCGAACTACGCAGTTGCAGTCAGCGCCCTCGATCACGAACTACGCGTTTGCACCCAGCGCCGCCTGACTCGCATTATCGTACTAGCGCAAGCGTCACTTAATTTACAAACTTTTTATATCGAAATTTACTCACATTGTTTAAATATAAAGCCGCGCACGTCATATTTTTTTGTATTCAATTCACTTGGCACTCGCGATCAATTTCGAACTTCGCGCGCGCCGTCGGCGAAATCCTACGTCAATTCAAATCTTCGAACGTAACTTGTAGAATACGACGTAAAACTAGTTTCGCGACAATTAAACGTCACTTTTTCGATCAAAGTTAAGCGACGCGCACACATTTTAATAAAACCGTAGTCGGAGATTGAAACCGACGCATTTTTTCAGTCTCCGTTCGTCATAACCTCTTTGACGTTTTCTGTTTTCACAAACACTCGCGCCACAAATCGTTTTTCAAACCGTCCCGTTTTCAAAGCAAACGTTGCCGGACAAGTTGAATTTCGTCTCGCGGGTTAATCGGAGCCGCTTCGATTCGATTAATTCGGAGACCGACGCGTCAGTTCAAAACGCGATTCGCGAACTACGCAGTTGCACTCAGCGCCCTCGATCGCGAACTACGCGTTTGCACCCAGCGCCGCCTGACTCGCGTTATCGTACTAGCGCAAGCGTCACTTAATTTACAAACTTTTTATATCGAAATTTACTCGCATTGTTTAAATATAAAGCCGCGCACGTCATATTTTTTTATATTCAATTCACTTGGCACTCGCGATCAATTTCGAACTTCGCGCGCGCCGTCGACGAAATCCTACGTCAATTCAAATCTTCGAACGTAACTTGTAGAATACGACGTAAAACTAGTTTCGCGACAATTAAACGTCACTTTTTCGATCAAAGTTAAGCGACGCGCACACATTTTAATAAAACTGGAGTCAGGAATTGAAACCGACGCACTTTTTCAGTCTCCGATCGTCATAACCTCTTTGACGTTTTCTGTTTTCACAAACACTCGCGTCACAAATCGTTTTTCAAACCGTCCCGTTTTCAAAGCAAACGTTGCCGGTCAAGTTGAATTTCGTCACGCGGGTTAATCGGGGCCGCTTCGATTCGATTAATTCGGAGACCGACGCGTCAGTTCAAAACGCGATTCGCGAACTACGCAGTTGCACTCAGCGCCCTCGATCGCGAACTATGCATTTGCACTCAGCGCCGCCTGACTCGCATTGTTGTACTAGCGCAAGCGTCACTTAATTTACAAACTTTTTATATCGAAATTTACTCACATTGTTTAAATATAAAGCAGCGCACGTCATATTTTTTTGTATTCAATTCACTTGGCACTCGCGATCAATTTCGAACTTCGCGCGCGCCGTCGACGCAATCCTACGTCAATTCAAATCTTCGAACGTAATTTGTAGAATACGACGTAAAATTTGTTTCGCGACAATTAAACGTCACTTTTTCGATCAAAGTTAAGCGACGCGCACACGTTTTAATAAAACCGCAGTCGGAGATTGAAACCGACGCACTTTTTCAGTCGCCGATCGTCATAACCTCTTTGGCGTTTTCCGTTTTCACAAACACTCGCGCCACAAATCGTTTTTCAAACCGTCCCGTTTTCAAAGCAAACGTTGCCGAACGAGTTGAATTTCGTCACGCGGGTTAATCGGGGCCGCTTCAGTTCGATTAATTCGGAGACCGACGCGTCAGTTCAAAACGCGATTCGCGAACTACGCAGTTGCAGTCAGCGCCCTCGATCACGAACTATGCATTTGCACCCAGCGCCGCCTGACTCGCATTGTCGTACTAGCGCAAGCGTCACTTAATTTACAAACTTTTTATATCGAAATTTACTCACATTGTTTAAATATAAAGCCGCGCACGTCATATTTTTTTGTATTCAATTCACTTCGAACTTCGCGCGTGCCGTCGACGCAATCCTACGTCAATTCAAATCTTCGAACGTAACTTGTAGAATACGACGTAAAACTAGTTTCGCGACAATTAAACGTCACTTTTTCGATCAAAGTTAAGCGACGCGCACACGTTTTAATAAAACCGCAGGCAGGAATTGTAACCGACGCACTTTTTCAGTCTCCGATCGTCATAACCTCTTTGACGTTTTCTGTTTTCACAAACACTCGCGTCACAAATCGTTTTTCAAACCGTCCCGTTTTCAAAGCAAACGTTGCCGAATTGTTGAATTTCGTCTCGCGGGTTAATCGGTGCCGCTTCAATTCGATTAATTCGGGGACCGACGCGTCAGTTCAAAACGCGATTCGCGAACTACGCAGTTGCACTCAGCGCCCTCGATCACGAACTATGCATTTGCACTCAACGCCGCCTGACTCGCATTATCGTACTAGCGCAAGCGTCACTTAATTTACAAACTTTTTATATCGAAATTTACTCACATTGTTTAAATATAAAGCCGCGCACGTCATATTTTTGTATATTCAATTCACTTGGTACTTGCGATCAATTTCGAACTTCGCCCGCGCCGTCGTCGCAATCCTACGTCAATTCAAATCTTCGAACGTAATTTGCAGAATACGACGTAAAACTAGTTTCGCGACCATTAAACGTCACTTTTTCGACCAAAGTTAAGCGACGCGCACACGTTTTAATAAAACCGCAGGCAGGAATTGACTTTGACAGCAGTTTTTCAGTCGCCGATCGTCATAACCTCTTTGACGTTTTCGTTTTCACAAACACTCGCGTCACAAATCGTTTTTCAAACCGTCCCGCTTTCAAAGCAAACGTTGCCGAACGAGTTGAAATTCGCCTCGCGGGTTAATCGCGGCCACTTTAATTCGTTCAACGCGGAGCCCGAAGCGTCGGTTCAAAACGCCATTCGCGAACTACCCCGCTACGCGGTTGCGCCCTCTTTCGAACATTGATGGACTAGCGCAAGCGTCACTTAAGTCACAAATTTGATTACATCGAAATTTACTCACGTTGTTTAAATGCGTCGTTCGCGTCACTTTATCGATTAACATGCGACGCATTTGTAATTTGAGCCGCTGCGAACGTCCAAGTCGACCATCGTTGAAATCTTTCAAACTTTTGACGTCAAATTCGTTACGCAACAATTAAACACCACCGCGCGTTAATCGGGGCACATCTTAACAATGACATTTAACAATGACAGGAGCAGGAGCAATGACAGTGACAATGACAGTCACAATTGACAACTGCGGTTGGAAAATACAATTAACTGTTACAATTAACAATGACGAATGATAACAATTAATAATTACAGTTGTCGAAGACAGTTGGGTTGGGTTGGCTGTTGTGTGGAATGAACAGCATTGACATTTAACAATGACAATTATTAGGAGCAGAAGCAATGACAGTTGACAATGACAGTTGCAATTGACAGCTGCGACAAAGTTTGGCGAAACGCTTTAATTTAATTTAATCTTTCAAAACGAAGCACTTTTCCAAAATACTTTATTTTTAACACAATAACACAAAATATACATAGTAAATGATCTCTATTTCTTAAATACATCGTAACAATATATACGCTATTGTGAACGGAACGTTTAGGAAGTAAAACACATTCAACAAAGTAAATATAAAATCAACCACACGCAAACACAATTGCATTCGGCCGGATCCGAAACTTTTGAGGATTGGAATCCGGGCCCCCGAGTCGTGCACTAGTCTACGTTAAATAAAAATTTCATACATAACGACTACAAACTACCGTTAATCAATATTCATAGATAAATTTATACAAATATATTTGTATGACGTATCTACAGCTTTATACTGGTGTATTACATACAATAATAATCATATTTTTTTATATATATATATAGGACGGATATTGAATATCAACTATTAAGTACAATGACGGCCGCCGGCCGCAACTTTCGCCACCGTTTATTGCACTAGAAAGACGCGGCGGCGGCGACCCATTCGCTACAATATCGTTTAATCCTAAAAGTAAAACCGGGACGGCGGCGGCACCGCCGTCCCCACCATTCAGATCAGATTTATCACATAGTAACAGAAAAGAACCAAATTTTCACGACTACCCGTCGCACTGCCGAAAGAAATGGAAATTGTACTCGGTGAACTCGCTGCCGACCTTCATCGACGATATCTTGCACGAATCCTGAAACCAACCGATCAAAACACGTCAAACGCGCCGCGAAATGCACTCACTCGATTCAGCACCGACTGCGTCAATCGGTACGTCATGATCTTCGACTGGAAATCCAACATGTCCACCTTGAACTTGAACGTGTGCAGCACGTCCTTCGACGGGAAGTTCTCGTTGACCTTGTGCACCGCCTGCGTCTTGTTGTAATCCATCAGTCTGCACGCCAGCTTCTTCAACGGGTTGCTGCAGTGTTCCACCAACACGTCCGTTTGATGCGACCTAACGACAGTTAATGTTAAATCGGAGACTGAGATCGGCAAATGGATCGAAACAAACTCGCCGCAGTATTTTATTAACGTGATGCGCGTTTCGACGTCTAGTCGATAAAATACTTTGTGGTAACGGTTTGTTCGTTTCGAACTAAACTCACTTGAACATGATGTAGATGAACGGATCCGGCAGGTACTTGGAGACCGGAACGGCGTAACTGTAATTGTACGGTTTCGATTTCGACTCGTTCAGGTACTCGGACGTTATCACCGTGCTGAAGTTGTTCCCCTCGATGGTTATTGCGATGTGTTGGTCGTCTGGGAATAATAAAAGTAATGTTATAAATATTTCGTTTTTCTATTTTATTGCAATCAGTCTCGAATAAAATAGAATCTAGAACGAAGACACGTTTATTTACCCGTATTTTCGAAAGTGTTCTCGCTGTTGTAGTCGGCGTCCCTTTTCTGCACTCGCTTCTCCAAGTTGTTGTTCATGATCGTCTTCGGCAGCAGCGATATGAAAGCGACCGTTTTATTCTTACCCTGCGTTTGCTTCTGCAGCCTCGCCTTGTACGACCGTAGATCTTGTACGTCGTTGTTGTTCGACGGCACGAGGCCGCAACAGTACACCTGTCGTAACAAATCATAAGTACGTATGTACGGGATGTACAGAAAGATTTACAAAGTTAACGTTCGGTTACAGTTTTTTTTTGTCGTGGTCGCAATCAGAGATAACAGTTAACAATGAAGCGAATTCTTCAAAATGATAGGATTAAGACGACGGATCTAAGTAAATGACTTGCGTGAATATATTTATTAGTGTCTGCGATACCGAAAACGAATTTGTGATGAAATTTCTTCGCGTCAATTAATTTACCGTAATCATCACTCACATTGCAGTTGTTCGATGTCTCGATGTTCTGATATTCGGGCACGCAGTCCGTAGGCTTGCCTACAACGGGGGGAAACTTTTTGTTAGTACTAGGCACATTGAAATTAGCTTTCGGAACGCCTGAACAAAAAAAAAAAACGTAAAAAAAACAAAACGAAGCCAAAAATTCCAACGCACCGGAGTCTCTGAACACGTCGGTCGCCCGCGGTCTGTACGTCGACGTCCTCGGCTTGTACTTCGTCACTTTAGACGGACGACTCGTGCTGACGATGCTCTGCTTGAACTGCAAGCTGTTCTGCGTGTACTGCCGGTGCCGGGACGCGTCGATCAAATACAACGTCGTTATCGCCGCCAAACTGCACAAATTCAAAAATTCCGAAATAATTCAACGACGACGAAGACGACTCACCAAAACGCCATTATGAGCACCAGCACGACGATGATCACCTGTATGAACTTCGTCGAGCACAGCTCGGTCTCGTCGGGGCACGAGTGGTGCTTGTAGCACTTCTTCGGGTGCGCGTATTTTGTACTGTTCACTGAAATCACCGACTCATTATTGCCGCACGCGACGAAACCACGAAACGAACCTGTGCTGTTCGACTTGAGGCTGTCGCCGCGCTTCAGCTTGCACAGCGTGCGGTTGATTTTTTCCAGCTGGCCGATGCGGTTCTCGAGCTTGTCGGTGACCTTGCAGAGCTCCTTCACGGCGCCTATGTTCTCCATGAAAATCCGCTCCTTGTTGACGACGAGAAAATCGTCGATTGTGGTTCCGTTCTCGAGAATTAGATTGCCGGCGGGGCTGACGGCTTCCGGGAGGATTTTCGCCACCTCCTGGGCGATGACGCCGGTGTCGGAGTTCTGGACGCACCTTCGCAGTTGGGTGGCGAATTCCGGTTCGTATTCGTAGCTGCGGGAATAAATGCAATTTATTATTATTATACGTTACTCGTCGTGCTTAAGTTGAACTGGACGATTTCGTTTCTTTCGCTCGGAGACTCGACAACTTAAGCCCAACGTAATTTAAACATCGACGCAAAAAACCACGACCGAAATTACCTGACTACTCTAAGTTTTTGTACATTTCTTAGCTGCTTGGCCGTGTCGCATTCGACGATGTTCTTCTTAGCACGCACGTCGCTCGGTTGTATGATGTGCCCGGTGATTTTTAAATTGCCGTGCACTACCAGCGACTCGTCGGGCCTGTCGGTGTTAATCCCGACCTTTCCTCCGTGAAATATGGAATCTTGCGTTTGCCCCTTCTGCCAGCAGAGCTCGACGTCGCTCTCGAACTGTCCGGGATTCGACGCCTAAAACACAACCGTGCAGGATTATTCGCGAGTATTCGTCGATCGACGCGTTTACCCTGACGATGATCTTCTGGCTGGCGTGGCTGATGACGGGGAAGTTCCCGTGTGTCGTGTGCGCGTGCAGCCCGACCACCAACTGCAAAAAGGGAAATTAGAGATGGCGGTGATTGAATTACCGACACAAGAAACGCAGTCTTATTAGTATCTTGGTGTCCAATAGACGTAAATTAAAAAAAAAAAATAGGTGACTGATATCAAACAAAGAAATGTTTCTTTAAAAATCCTTGACAATGCATTGCGGTAGCACAAAATAAGTTTGTCCACGACAATCAACAACGGATGGAAACCAACCCATTACAATGCGATTGACACACTAAGATTTATTAACCAAACCGATTATCATTACTTGAAAGTATCTCTGTTCGGGATTCGGCTTCCCCTTCTTCCGCATGTTGTTCGACGTCGTCTCGCTGAAGTGCAGCCGCCCGACAGTCACCTTCGTCACCTGCGAATTGACCAATTCGACCCTGAAAACCAACCGAGTCAGTTTTTCAAAATTAAATTCAAACGCGACATACAGGACGGGATGGAAGGGCTTCTTGCTGCGATCGCTCTGGCTCTGCTCGACCCGAATCGTCTGCGTCGGACAGTCGTGCTTCACCCCGTAAAAGTGCAGGTGGAAACTCGAGATTTTCTGCAACCCCTCGGACGTCTTCACGAACTGCGCGTCGCCCAACAGCTGCACGTGACACGTCACCTGAAAGTGGTTCTTCTTCTGGCAGACGAAGGCGTCGTCGGAGTTCGAGAAGTTGAATCCTTTGTCGGCGTCGACTCGATAGTGAGGGACCGGCCTGGAAATTCGCAAAATCAGATGGAGCCCCGTCGAACAATCCAACTTACAATTCGGTCAGATTTTGATCGCACAACGAATGCCACAAATTCTGCTGGAAAGCGGCGAATCTTATGCATTGGTACTGCGACTCCGAAAGGCAATTGTCCGACGGGGAGTAGTCGTCGTCTAAAGGCGACGTTAAATTGCTCGGTGGGCTCAACTGGCTCGGAGAGCAGTGATCCGGTTCGCTTTTGACGAGCGGTAGGTCCTGCGACAGCTTCCTCTTTTTCGAGACGTTCTGCAAGTTCGTGTACACGTTCTGGATGTTCTCCAGCGCCGGTTCGCAGATCGAATTGTCCAGGGTCGTTCGTTGTGCGACGGGCATCTCCATGGTCGGGGCGTAGCCCAAGTGGACCAGCTGCGGCTTGTCGTACTCGACGTTCTTGACCAGCAGCATTTCGTTGGCGCCTCTTCTCGACGGGATCCCATCGACGTAGTTCGTCTCTTCGGGTAAACTCCCGTCTTGTAGTAAGATGCGTTCCGGCAATAAATTCTCGCCTTCGTTCAACAACCTGTTGTTTAGGAGTCCGGCGGAGTTGTTCTCGAGCAGTCGCTCTTGCAAAATATTCCCTCCGTCGAGTAGGTGCGTTTCGGTGTTTTGATCGGCGACGACGATGTGCGACCCGATTATCAAATTGTCCGTTATGATGGGGTTCAGCAACGACGGCTTGTACATGGGGTAGACGTTGTCGGAGCTCGGTAGGTTTTGTTCGCAGTTTTCTTGGGGGCTGTACGGATTTTCCGAGCTGCTATCTGGGGGAGAATCGGGCAGCGAGTGACTATAAAAAAAAAACGACAAAAATTAAATTATGGCGAAAGACCTGGATAACAACAAAAATTAAAATTAGCCCCCCTCCACCAATTTACCTTGTCATTAAATTCATTACGTTATCGATACAATTAAATATGAGTACGTTTGATGGTTGAGTGGGCGATAACGACGACCAGTAATAATAAGGTTGCAGGTTCAAATCTCAATCGGATCTTTGAAATTTTATTTCAAAGATACGTTTCGCGGCCCTCAGCCGTTTTGGAATTATATACAACTGTTGTTGTTGTTGACCATTTATTATTAAACAACTCAACTGTTGGCGTTTGCTAAAGACATCAATGACAGTGATCATGACATACAAGGAGAGGGGCCAAATATAATAAGCTGGCCGTGAATGTTTAACTGCCAACGAACCATCGTTATTAATTTGACATCTTAACCTATCTCTAACCTCACTTTTAATTGTCAAAAATTGTTACTTAAGTGACGTTTGAGTCTATGTACAAAATTGTGGTTCGTTCACAGTTAAACATTCACGGTCAGATTTGACGTCAAATTAAAAAAAAAAAAACCGTTGTAAAGAAATCCTTTGAAAAAGAGGTGATGACAAAGTAATTAAGTCAAAGTCAAACTCGTGTTTCTTCCGCATCTGTTGCTCAAACGTTTACTACTCACCCCGGTTGCCTTTTGTTCTCGACGATGACGTTCAGCAGCTTCCCGGTGGACGGCTGCGCGTTCAGGGATTCCCCGAAGTAGGCGGTGTTGCCCTGCGACGCGTCGCTGTTTATGAACGCCTCGAGCTGCGAAAAGTCGAGGGCTTCGTTGTCGATGCCGCCGACGAAGTCGCCACCGCGTCCTGCGGAACCAAAATGACAGACGTAATTTTTTTTTTGTTAACGACGCGTGTCGTCCCAACCCGCGACCGTTGAAAAATATTTGCCCCCCCCCCCCCCCCCATAATAAAAGTCAATTGAACTTGGGTTGGGAACGTCCATGTTTGTTGGCAATTTTTTATTTTTTGCAATAATCGCCATTTCCGGAAATAATTCCTCCTTGGTAACGCGGTGAGAGGGATGACCCCCCCCTCCACAGTTGGAAAACGTCGATCGGCGTCGCGAAAAAAACGAATCGCTGCATTTTCGTGACCAAGTGCCTCATCCGAGGCGTCCGAATGATATCGTATCCACGGCGACGGATAAACAACGATACCCGGCGACTATTGACCAAACAATTCGCCGATGACTGGCGTAACGCGGCGGTTTTTTTCCGCGCGCAGATTTCGTCGTCGACGGCAAGGAGGCCGTGAAAAAATCGAAAAGTTGCAGAAACGTCCGAATCGGTGGTCGGCTGTCATTGGTGACATTGGATGCGTCCGAAAACGTTTCCATTGTTTACATGCGCAACGTTCCTAAGAAATTACATAACGAACCGTATCGTCGGGTTAATGGGAATCGTGTTTGCATCGCGTTTGTTGAAACTCAATCGGGCGAGATTGTCAGCGATTTACGATTAGGATTTTTTATGGATTTTTCAATTTTTTTTTAATGATTTTCTTAACAACGTCTTCGTCATCGATAGTAAAAAATTATTTTAACCAACTTACAACTTATTCAAAATTGTTTTGAATTTTTTTAAATAAAAATTAGAAAATATTAAAAAAATTAAAAAAAAAAGAATGAAATTTCAACGGTATTTGTTTTTGTCGAATTGCTGCGATTTGAGTTGTTTCATATTTTGTGGTCGTTGATAATATTTCATCAATGTTATATTTAATTTTTTTTTTGTAAATCGAAAAATTATAAAAAATAAAACATTGCAAAAAAACGTCGCGATTCAATTTATTTAATATTTTACCGCCGTTAGTTAAAAAAAAACATCAAAAATAAAAAATCGCGTTGCGTCGAGGTTGGCAACGTCTCATTGGCGTCGTTTTCGATTTTCGATTTCGTTCTCGTCTTGTTCGATTCGCGGAAACGACGGACGCGAACGTTTCACGATGCGGCGTTTTTTTCGACGACGCCACCCAACACAGTACCTTGGATCGCTTTGCTGCTTCGTTCTCTGCGCTCCTCCATGGTCCAGTCGTATTCCATCATACGAGTCGTCAAGCCGCCTCGATCCCGAACAACATCACGCGCCAAATTTCGCCGCCCGGCCAAAAAAAAATGAACTTCACCCGCGAAACCCGCTACGAGACCGCGATCATCGCCCGAGCCGAATTAACGATTAAACTTAGCAACATTTCAACGACGGCGTCCCCGCGCCGCGTATCCGTGGCAACGGCGCGCGTAGCAATTGTTGATTTTTTTCCGCCCCCGCGCGAACCCGGCGTCCGACTCGGAGGCGAAAAAATCGGCGGCGTCGGATGGGCGTGGGTCAGAAAAAATCGGCGGCAAATCGCCACCGACGCGAACGTCCAGGGCCAATTGTGGCGTCGCATCGATCGCACGGGGGGCGTCCATTGGCCGGTCGCGTTGACCGGTCCGCCAATCGACCCCGGGGGTCGAAACGCAAGGGTCGCAAAGACGACATGATTTTTTTTTGCATCGGTTGATCGAATATGTTTTTTTTTTTTTAAGTGGAAAATAAAACGAAGCAGGTGGTGTCGTAATGAAAAAGACACCGGAACGAATTGACGCGGACAGGGTCGGTTGATCGAGTTGATGGGGTGGTTTCCGCGACGCGGGCGATTATTGAAATTGGAATTATCGAGGGGTTGTAGACTAGTCGCGCTTTTTTAAACGACTGAATTATTACCCCCCAAGGACAAAACGATTTTTAACTTTAACTTTTTTTTTAACATTTTTATGTTATTCTTAGGATTTTTTAAATTTTTAATAATAAATAAATAAATAATAAATTTTAATATTTACGATTTTGACGAATTTGACGGTTCTAACGAGTTTTTGAGATATTGTGATTTTTCATTTTAAAGATTTCTTTAATAAACTATAAATTATGGTTGCGTTGTCCATTTTTTTTTTTTTTAAATAAATTGCATAAAGTAAAATAATTGTCAAAGAAGTAGAAGAAAATTAAAATCTTGTTAAACAGTACGTACGTCAGAATCAAGTGTCAGTGCCAAACGTCAAACTTCGTCGTAATTTTGCAAATACGTACGTCATAATCAACTGTCAGTGTCAAACGTCAAACTTCGTCGTAATTTTGCAAATACGAACGTCATAATCAACTGTCAGTGTCAAACGTCAAACTTCATCGTAATTGTACAAATACGTACGTCAGAATCGACTATCAGTGTCAAAGTTCGTCGTAATTGTGCAAATACGTACGTCGGAATCTACTGTCAGTGTCAATCGTCAAACTTCGTCGTAATTTTGCAAATACGAACGTCATAATCAACTGTCAGTGTCAAACGTCAAACTTCATCGTAATTGTACAAATACGTACGTCAGAATCGACTATCAGTGTCAAAGTTCGTCGTAATTGTGCAAATACGTACGTCAGAATCTACTATCAGTGTCAAACGTCAAACTTCGTCGTAATTTTGCAAATACGTACGTCAAAATCAACTGTCAGTGTCAAACGTCAAACTTCGTCGTAATTGTACAAATACGTACGTCAGAATCGACTATCAGTGTCAAAGTTCGTCGTAATTGTGCAAATACGTACGTCGGAATCTACTGTCAGTGTCAAACGTCAAACTTCGTCGTAATTTTGCAAATACGCACATCATAATCAACTGTCAGTGTCAATCGTCAAACTTCGTCGTAATTTTGCAAATACGTACGTCAGAATCAACTGTCAGTGTCAAACGTCAAACTTCGTCGTAATTGTACAAATTGCAATAAAATTCGGCGTCTGTCGAGTGCGGTCGCGTCGGCCCCCCCAACCACGTCTAAACGGACATTTTACGGTCAACCGAGCGCGAAAACAACTCGGACGTAATCGAGCCAGGTGACCGGATTACGTCACGGTAGCGATTCTGTTCGCCCGAAGCCGCCCACTTCGAAAGAATCGAATTGAACAAATCAAATCCGGAACGATCGGCCGCCTACGTTTCAACGCACGCATCGCGTGCCGAGTGATTTACGTCGTCGACGACGACGCGTTTGATCGATACGCGAAGGAACCAGTTTTCGTCCGTCACAGGATCCGGATCGGCGGCGACGACGGCGGCGGCGGCGGCGCAGCGTATGCAACCAATCGCGCGGCCCGAACGCGACACACGTCGATTTTTCGAAACGGGCGGACCGAGCACGCGGGCCGCCGGACTCGAAGTTTCGAGGGATCCCGGCCACCTGTTGCGTCGAGATTGGGAGTAACGGTGCGGACGCGGAGGTCCGTAACTCGACACCCGCCGTGACTGCGATCAGATAGCGCGGACGTCGTCGTCGTCATCGGAACCGATTTTGGCGACGGACGACAATCCGGTGCGTTGCACCCGAATCCCATTGTGGATTAATCGGAGCCAATTTGCCGTGGCGACGATCGCGGGGGGGGTTTGTGGGGCAGGCGGACTTACCGAGGACGGCCTGCAGGGCCAGATCCGCGATGTAATCCATGTTCTCGACGAAACGGCACTCAGGACACTATCATCTCGGTCGGTTCGCGCGATAATCGTCCACGGTCACAGGCGCCTGCGACTTTTTCGAAGTTTTAAAACTTTTGCAACTTTCATATTGGCCAAGATGGATGATGCACTTGACAGATGTGAATCGTCCGCGCTTTCTTGTCCACCGCGCGTTCGCCTCGACGTTCGACGCTCACCATGGAAACTGCGTCACTTCAACGAAGTCGTATTTGACGATTTTTCACAACGATCAATTAAACCCATCGATCACAACAGGGTGCGTTGAACAAAAAAAAAAAAAAAAAACAATTGACGTTACTTCAAAGAACGTTGGAATGAAATAGCGACGTAATGAATCGCAACGAAGAAGTGATTCGAACTAAAATTTTTTTGTAAGGAATTGCGAACGAACGATAATTGGGAGATTTTAATTGGATTTGATTCGTTAATGACGCGACGTTTCGTGTGAAATCGAAAATGATTTAAATAAATAAATAAAAGTGGTTTTGATTAAGGCCGGTATTGCACGAACGCGACTTTAACGACACACGATGACGTTTGTTTATTTAATCATATTATTCGAGATTGGAGATTAAATTTGATTTGTAGTTGATGTAAAAATATTCGGGGTAGGCCCAGCCCGCCGTCGGGGTGGCAATTAAATAACAGAAATGTGCCCATAATTAAAAAAAAAATTGACGCAGGTGAGTTAACGAAATAATTGTCAATGCTGTCGATAAAAGTGGAGAATTTAAAACGGCCCAGACGCAGTAACCATAACAACGGGATTACACGTTGACAGGTCTCAAACGAAAATGGTGCCGTTGTGCTTATGTAATTACATATTTAAAAAAATGATTTACGTCTAGAATGCTTTGAAAATGCTGTTATGCTAACAGAGGGAGAATGACATAACCTCAATTACCTGATGACGTTTGGTTAAGGAGTTTTCGTTTATTTTTAAAGCGAGGCACATTGTATACTATTTTTAGGGATCATTTAACAGCACGGAAATTATTATTAACAAATTTAATTAAAAGTTTGAACTATGTAAATTAATTTATACTTTAATGACAGTTGACAATTAATGAATGGCAGGTATGGATAATGCAATACAAATGAATGTGAAAATTCACAGGTAACTACAATAGATGTAATTCTTTTTACGATTTCATCGACGATCGAGTTGAAATACCGCCCGTTCGACGGATCAATTGATCTACCAACAGCTGTTGCGTACGAACATGGCCGCCACATCTTGCCACCGATAGTTGAGTGCGTCGACTATGGGTGTTCCCGTACAAAACTAGACGAGCGATCTTGCCAAGTCCGCGGCGCCGAGACGTCCCGAAATGCAGCCGATCCACGCGAAAAACGAAAGTGAGGTTAGGATGCGGGAGGTTTCGTCGCGACGCGAGCGAAACTTCCCCCATTTGGAGCTCGCCGATCAGTCGACGCTGAGCGCCACGAACCAACCCGTGCTGGTGATCCAGTCGCCGAAGACGCCTACGCTCTCGCGCAAGCTGAAAGCCGCGAGCTTGGACTCCGATCCGCCGAAGCAGTCCAACAACCTGGAGGTGTCCCGCGACGTCTTCTCCATGCCCAACACGCCCAAAAAACAGCTGAACCGCAGGTGCGACTTCGACGAGACGCAAAAGTTCAACCTGACGCCCAGCTTCAGCTCGAATCTGATGCGGTTCGGCTCGAACACGAGCATATCGGGCTCGCAGACCCTGAAGACGTTGCCGGAGGTGATGACGCTGCAGGACTTCAGCGACAGCCGCCCGGAGCCGATCAGGATAAAGACGAAAGGCCTGCTGGAGCGCAGGGGCTCCAACGCCAGTTTGACGATCGACTTGGGTTCGAGTTCGAATTTGTCGGAAGTCAAGGTGCCCGCGCCGCGGCTGAACCCCGCCAAGTCCGTCTCCAATCTGAACCTGACGAGTTTCGGGGGCGACCGGTGCCTGTGCGAGAAGAAGGCGGACGCGCCGCCTCCGTGCGAGAAAAAGTCGTCGACGGTTCGCGAGTCCGACCGGAGGAAATCGCAGACGTACGTCGAGAAGTGCGCCAACTGCACGATTTACGAGTCGGAGCCGAGCAAAATCGACGCGTGCAAGAGCAAGTGTCAAAATTTCACGAAAAAGTGCGGCTGCCTGTGCAACCACAAGTGCAGACGCAAATCGCTGTCCAACGAGAATTTGTACGTGCCGCCGTGTAATTTCTGCGAAGCCGAGGGGCAGAAGGATTGCGTTTCGAGCGCGAAAGGGCACCGGAGGGCTTGTTATCCCCGACAGGCCGATCTGGAGGCTTCGCAGCTGCTCTCGGAAGACTTCAAGTTGCATTTGCAGAACATCCAATATCTGCAGACCGCCGGGAGCGTGTTGTCGATTTCGGATCTGAAAGCGTCTTGCGAGGTACGTCGTGCAATCGATAATTGGATTGAGTAACCTAACGGTTGGGTAGCCGTTCGTTTCTCAATTTGTGCACATTAAACGTTTTATTACGAATTTTAATTCATTCCAATCATCTTCATCACCATCATCATTTCTTAAAGTTGTTGAGTCATCCAATCATTTAATTTTTTTTTTTGAGTCATAAACTTGCAATTTCAAATGAAAATCAATCTAAAGCTTCTCAGAATTGGCTCAATAAATTCCATTTGTGTAAAATCACCGCCTTAGCTTACGAGGGTGTTGTTTCTATTTCAAGAGTGTCAAAATTTGATAAGAGTCAAATCGAAAAAGTTGAAAGATTGAAATACTTTTGGTATTTTCATGATTTCATGGCTTGTGCATTTTCAGAAGAGTCGTGTCCCCAAGCTCAACCAAGAATTTTGGGAGGTGCCGTTGAATCTGCAAGAGAAGTGTCTCGTGTCGGGGAGCCAATCGCGCAACCGATACAGGGGCGTGCTTCCGAACGAACACAGCCGGGTGCACCTCGCCGGCAACCAAACTTACATACACGCCAACTACATAAAGGTGCGCTTTCGATATTAATTAATTTTCGTATTAATTTCTTTCGTTCACCAGGGCCCCGATTACACCGAAACCGCTTACATAGCGACGCAAGGCCCGATGGCGCACACCTGCGAGGACTTCTGGGAGATGATCTGGACGAACAAGGTAACTCAATCGTTTCTCCTAATCGAGCGTGAAAACTAACGACGTTTTGCAGTGCAATTGCATTGTGATGTTGACGGATCTCGTGGAGAAGGGACGCAACAAGTGCGAGCTCTACTTCCCCCTCGGCAAGAAAACCAACTCGCACGACAAGTCCTATTTCTTGGTGAAGACGTCGAAGATCCAGGACAAGTTCACGTTCGAGAATCGGCTAGCGCCCCAGTACGAAGAGGAAATAGTCAAATTTGAGGAGTTCGACGTCGTCAAGCACGGCAAATACCAAATAGAGCACGTCGGGGAGGACAACCTGGACGAGTGCGTCCTCCGACACTTTGACGTCAAGAAAAAAATCAACGACAAGATCGAGACTCGCAGGATCAAGCACTTTTGGTTCTCGAGCTGGCAGGATCACAAGATGGCCAACGCGGAGCAGGTTTTAAATTTGGCACTGCGCATCGTCGCGATCATCGACGAGAGCCGGTGCAAGCGCGAGACCGGGTGCGTCAGGAAGGACGTGAAGAAAGCGCACTCGAAAGTCTCATTGCACAACGGACACAAAAGCGCGAAGAAGAAATCGCCGGATTTGTGTAGGGTCCCGGCGGTGGTGCACTGCAGCGCCGGGATCGGACGAACCGGCTGTTTCCTGGCCATCCTGAATGGGATACAGCAACTCCGGAGCAATTTTAACGTAGACGTCTTGGCGATTTTGTGCTCGTTGCGGTTGCACCGCGGCGGGATGGTCCAAACGGCCGAGCAGTACGAGTTGATACACAGGGTGTTGAGCCTGTACACCGAGCGCGTTCGTTAGTCGTAGGTCATCTTTGTCGTACTTTTCGATAGTTTTTTAAGGACGACGAGCGCGCGACGCGGACGTAAACGAACAAAAACGAAATTGATGTATAGGTAAATTACGACGGTGGGGGCGTCTTTGCGGCCGATCCGATAGCGAATCAAAGTCCCGTTTTCCCCCGGTGTTGACGACGCCCTCGCGCACAAACATATATACTGAATGTGATAATTTATATTAGGATATAAACGTGTATATTCGTTCCCCTTTTTGTATTTTTCTATGATTTCGTGTTAATTTATTCAAATGGCCATTCTTTCGACGCCCAGTTTCGATCGGTCCCGCGACAAAGCGGGCGCGATCGCTTCGTTTCTCGAGTACAAATGTATATTTTTCTTCTTTTTTAAATACTAGATTGTTTTTTTTTTATATAAGATGTAATTTTTTGTATGTACACAGATTTTTTTTATTAAAAGATACTACCTATGCGTCGTTTTTGGAGTTCAAACGACAATAAAATGCAATTAATGAATTGTGTTGTTCGCTCAAGTACTAGGGGCGAGTTTACGAGCTAACAAACAGCTCGTAAACTAGCCGAGTGTACTTGATGCACTCTCTTCGTTGAGTGTAAAAACGCTATAGAAAAAAACTACGCTTGTAATTGTTATTATTAACTTTATTGTTAAACCAAATTACAAATCGCTTCCCACTCGAACCTCGAGCTCGAACGCAACACTAAGAAATTTGCGTCCACGACACGACAGAATTAATCGTAACAATGGAAGCTGTTTAATAAATTAAACGAACCGTCCGTCGTTCGTTTCGCGCACACGATTTCATTCAAGCTACCACGGTCGCACTTTTCCCTGCGTCGCGTGCGTCAGAATCCACGTGTTCTTCTCGTCCTTGACCATCGACATCTGCTTGTGTCGGGGGCTTTTGTCGCACAGAACGAAGAGCCTCTCCTGCCTCCGGACGAAGTAACAGTCCTTGCAGCGCTTCCTCAAGTGACCTTTGACTTTAAACCCGCAGGTTTGCGTAAGAATCACGTTTGGGACGGCGAGGAAGTTATTTCGTGGCGCAGGTGCTGGTGAGATTGCGTCGGCCGACGCCATGGCGTGGAACGTTGCCTTTGCGGGGATCGTCGCCGGTTTGCGGAGCCAAACGCGTACGAGATTCGGCACCGATCGTCCGAGCAACATTTTTAGGTTAACTAGAAAATAAAGCTGTGAAGCACGTGGGCGAGATCCGAAGCGATTTATTACCTTAGATGTTGAGGATCGTGGTTTGCGTGTAGCGTTGTGTTTGTGAAATTTGCGATTTGGGCTTCTAGTTCTGGGGAGTTTTGTGCTTTGTAGCTATTATAGCATCCCTTGGCAAACATGAGAGTCGGAAAATATGCGAACTATTAAATTTTATTTAAATTATTTTGAGCGGGATAATATTCAACCAATCACGCTCAAGGATATTTGAGTACATTCCGAATCAAAAGTTATTAAATTTGTTGACAATAGTTGACAGATTTTGTGTGTATTTCCTTCGTTGTTTTATTCTGCATTACTCTCGTCTAGTAAACTTTATAATAACATTAATTTCATCATTTCGTTATTAAACTTTAAATAGTGGCAAGAATTTATTATTGCAATTTCAAACATTTAAATTTGCCGCCGAAATACATTTTATCCAGAATGTACGTTGAACAGCAGTGCCGCTCTCGCCACGCCCCCTCAGCTAAGGCCAACTGTACAAGGGGTGCCAACTGCCATTACGTATTGTCAGTTAGAATCTTTTCGTTGTTGGGCTATTTTGTTGCAAGTTGCCCTACTTTTTTTCAAATTCTGATTTTTCCTTTCTTTATTTCTTAGTTTAAATGCGGATATTTTCCTTGCGATTCGATTAAAAAACAGTCCATTCAATTCAACTCATTTATTATAATAACTCGTATCAAGAAGCATAAACATGTCAGAGTAAAAACTTATATAATAAGCAATATAATTCCAGAACATCTCAAAAAAATATTCTTCCGATCCAATTCGCGAATCCATCAACCGTTGCATTGTCGTCGTAAAACTTCGGTTCGAAACCCCCAAGCGATTTAAGGGTTCGTGGGACGAACCACGCGATCGGTGAACTTGATGGAGCAATCCTGCACGAGCATGTTCGACGTCAGGAACTGCTGCAAGGTGTTCACCCCGTTCCTTGGCATCCTATCGAACGGATACCCCATGGAACGGCGATCCGGATACAGACGGTCCTTAATGCCGCAATAACTCATCGCGTCGTTACAAACACCGTCGACGCTTTGGTTAACCTAAAACATCATCTTAAAATTACCGCAACGACGTTAAGTTCAAAAAACTCACCCTGTCGTCGTCGTAATTGGAAATCATCACAAACATCTGGCACGGAAGACCGGTACCGTCGCCCTTCGGAATCAACATGTGCTGCGGCCAGCCGCACCCGCAGAAGTTGAACTGGTTCAACTCCTCGCCGCCCACCGGCCTGTTGCTGTCCAAATTGCGGAAGGTCCTCTCGAACGGAATGGTCACCGACGATTCGGTCGAGTTCCTGGTGATGGTGTTTTGTCCCTGGCGCACTGCAAACGATCGAACGACGATAAAACGTCAGATCAAGGTCGACGATCACTTACACGTCATGACGAAGCGATCCAACTCGACGAAAAGATTCTTCTGGTCGCGGTACAACCACGGGTTGCCTCTTTCGTCGGTTTTCGGGGCGATGTAGATCCTGCACGTTCCCATGCGGTTGGCGCCGCTGGTGTTGTTGACGGTGATGTTGTAGGTGAACGGGGCGTGTTGCAGATGGGTGAAGCGGGCGAAGACGTTGCCGCGTGGTTGGAAATCCATGCCGCGCGACATGTCGACGTCGGACTGTTGCCAGTAGGTGTCGAAGACGTTCGCTTTGCCGCCCTGGGACTGCACGGTTATTCCTGTTACGGCTACGCCAGGGTAATTCAACTGTAATAATTAAAAATGTGCATAAAATATTTGGTTCAGGACTTTGATAGATTCTTGACTTTATTTGTAGAATGCCAAGTCAGGTTGACGACAATTTTAACACATTCTGTGTCCTACAAATCCTCAAGACTAAGTTAAAGATCTAAATTGTTTCCGGGCTTACCTGTTCGACGGTGTAACGTGGCAGAGTGGCCTTGTACTCCTGGAAGATGTCGTCGATGTACGCGTGCCAACGGTAGAAAATGGGGTCCCTCATGGCGGTCGCCGAATCGCCCATGACACCAAACGATTCCTAAACAAATTGGAGTAACATCGACAATCGAAGAAAAAAATACCAATCTCACCAGATGTCTGTGATCGGGGTCGTGGATGTAAGAGATGAAGACGTGTCCCATGTTGTGCATGTCGCCGTAGAAGGTCCTGTTCGGGGACAGGATGCTCGACTCGATCATGTTGCCCAGGATGTCGATGCCCTCGTTTTCGGTCAATTCGATTTGTTGACCGGCGTCCTATTTTATCATCAATTGCATGTAATTTCATTTAATTTAATTATGTAATAACAAACATGACAAGAAACATCAAAAATGGGGACAAATTTTGTTAATTAAAGTTTAGGTTTAGGAACGATACCAAACGTAGAGCAATCGGCGGAGTCATTAGTTGACATCTTAATGCAATCATTGAAGAACCACATAACAAAATAAAAGAGAATTGCAAACACGAACTGTGGGAATAAGAATCGTTCAACCATTTTACTCACGTTCCTAACGAAACCCGAATGAATGGCGGCGAAAATCCTATCCCTCCATCTGTACAAGTCGTCGACGTCCTGTTGAATCTGATCGACTTCCCTGTTCAAGTCCTGGATCTTCTGGTTGGCGACGCGCGAAGGCCACGCCCTGCTGGCCACCAAACTATCCAATTTCGGGAAATACGCCTCTTTGATCGGCTCCTTCCACTCGTTGAACCGACTGACTCTATTCATCTTGTTGGAGAAACGCTCCATGTTGTACCGCGCGATGATCTGCTGGTGCATGTAATAGAACAGTTCCCCGCGCCTGTTCTTGTCGACGACAGACCTCGCGGCCTCAAACGGATACACCAGATGCCAGTGCCAATGGTGCAAATTGATCCCCAAGTCCTCGCGGAAGTACGCCAGCCGATGCTCCACTTCCAGATTCGACGCGGTGTAATCCCTCGGGATTTCAATCGGCATCTGAAAATCAAATCGTCGAGCAATCATTCCAAGCTCAAGACGAAGTTTTCGTACTCACCCTCGATCCGTCGGGCACGATCGAGATCTCCTCGCGCGCCCTCGTGAAGACCTTGCTGTCGAGGTACTTGTCCGGGAACGACTGGATGAACGACGGCAGGTTCAGGTCTTGGGTGTCGGGGCGGTGCAAAAGAGCGACGGAGAACGCGTAATTGAAGAGGTAGGCGTTGACGCGATCGTGGAGATAAACGCTTAGAGCTTGCAGATCTTCGATCGATTTCATTCCTGCGAACGCAAAAAAATTACAAATCAAAGTTAAAGTTAGTAGTTTGAGGCTGTAAAGGACATGTACGTCATCAACGAGTTAGGAACAATCCGCTGGCAGATCGCAATGGTATTGGAAATAACCGAAGCAAATGCAAAAGTTTTCTACAAAAATTCGCGACACTGCTATGACAGTCACCCCCGTTTTCGTTGGACTGTTCCAAACCAAAAAAATCTGTTTGTGCGCAAGCCGCGTCTATGTCCTTTACGTTTCAAATCAACCATACCTAAGAAGAGATCGATTAGTTGTCCGGCGATCGTGCGGTGCTTCGGAATGAATAGCGAAAAGTTGGCATGTCGCTCCAAATCTAAGATCTGTCGGAGCGGTGGGATGGAAATCTCCTTCACTTTGATCTTCGAGGTGGCCTCTTCGCCGAATCGGTTGGCCAGCTGGGCGCCGATTGGTTTGTAACGATCGGCCTGTGGAAAATAGAATAAAATAAATAAAATAAATAAAATTTTCATTGATCCGAAATAATTCCCATTTCTATCTGAAGGAATGTTTACTGTCGCAATTAAATAAATACAAATTGAAAGTGTCATAATTCGTGTGGGCCCAATTGATTTCGATTCTTCGTAATTTTCGACACGACACA
Source organism: Geotrupes spiniger (assembly GCA_959613385.1). NCBI lineage: Eukaryota > Metazoa > Arthropoda > Insecta > Coleoptera > Geotrupidae > Geotrupes > Geotrupes spiniger. The sequence continues at coordinate 740,241 of OY390740.1, forward strand.
CACATTCCATTTTTCTAGAACCTATGAACGATAATGCGCTTTATTTACGTCATACATCTGTTACATCAACGTTCATGATCGTAGCTTATTAATTAATCTAATAAAACTCTAATTAAATGAAATTGAACCCAAATACCTTCGCTGTGACATTTCAACATTTTACGATTTCGTGTCAAAAATCTCTTCTTCTCCTTTCTTAACTCACAACCTCGCACGTATTTCATCATTTCCACGATCTTTTCTTAAATAAACTCGAATTATTGTATCAACAACGCGAATATTAATCGTCGATTTTAAACGCCAATTGATTGTTGATTTGTCAACGTCGTTGATTGTCAAATATCAGTCGCACCAACCCCACTCGTGATATAAATGAAAATAAAATTTAAATTTAAATTTTATCTCAGGATGTAAAAACGCAGTTTCCTATTGCGTTTCGTTGCGGTTGTCGCTGATCGATTTCGTTTAGTTTAATTTGCATTAACATCGTAATTTACATTAAAATAATTGTAACTTGAAACTTCGTAAATCGAGACGTTTGATTGGCTCAAATTTTAAATGTATGGGGCAATCGAACATCAATTAATGGGCGACTGCGATTAATTTGTAATTTGGTCGAGACGTTTGATTGGGCGAAAATAGAACTTGTTAATAAGCGACGACTGGGATTAATTTAATTTAATGTGCGTGCAACTCACCAGGAAATTGTTGGGCACGTCGAACGCCTTCTTCTCGTCGCCCTTGGGCACGAAAATCGGCTCCTGAGGACGGTCGAACATCAACAGTAAGTCTTGCTTGTTGGTCATCGCGTCGGTGGTGCGTTCGCTGGTCGAAAAGAAAAATTCGGATGCAGTCAGACGACTGACGATGTCGGCGGAAAAAATCGAATTTATAGCTACAGCGCCGGAATCGCGCCGGCTGTGTGCAAATTTCGACCAATGGCGCGCGACGGGGACGAGGCGTCGCGCGCCCGTTGGAAGGAAGCGGTCGGCGATTACGAACCCAACCAAACCACCGAATTCAATATCTCGCGTAACGTGAGACTTTTTCGCGTCGAGAAAATCGGAAATTTAATAGTGCAGTTACGTTTTTCGATTTATTTTATTTCGATTTTTAAAATAAAAAAAATTAAATCGAAATAAATTAAATTATATTAAATTTAATATTTTCGTTTCTTTGCGTTACTTTTAAATTGACGTCTTTGTTTGTTTTTTTTAAATTAAATTGACAAAAACTCAATTAAATTTGCTGTTAACTTCACTTAAATGTTTAAATTTAGCGCCAAATTCGTTCAAAATGTATGTCGTAGCCAACCTAAAGTATAAAAAAAATCTTTGCGAACTCGTTCATTAAAAAAGTCGGGGTGATGTTTTTATTAGTTGAATGTTTGTGATGCGTAATCGACAGTTGTTAATTTACGTTTTAAATAAATCGCAATTTGCATAAATTGCGATTAAAATGTTCATCCGTTGTCAATTAAATTTAAATTTAGCGCCAAATTCGTTCGAAAAGTACTTCGTAGCCAACCTAAAGTATAAAAAAATCTTTGCGAACTGATTGACTAAAAATGTCCGTGTTATGGTTTTATTCGTGGAATATGTAGTTTATGTAATGGGACGTGGCTAATTTTAGGTTTAAATAAATCGCAATACGCATGAAATACAAATAAATGCGGTTTGAAATTTAAATTTTTCGTCGGTTGAAGTAACGTTGGCAGCGCCGCGCCGCCGTAAACGCCGCCTATTTCGCCATCTTGTTCGCGAGAGAGCGTCGCCCGTGCGTGTTTTCGTTTCTCCGTTCGTTTTCCCGTGCAATTCCCACAACGTCGCGAGATGTCCCACAGCAGGAGCGACTGCAGAATATACGTCGGCAACCTGCCGCCCGACATCCGCACCAAAGACATCCAGGACCTGTTTTACAAGTTCGGCAAAGTCACGTTCGTCGACTTGAAAAACAGACGCGGCCCGCCGTTCGCCTTCGTCGAGTTCGAGGACCCCAGGTACGATTTCGCGGCGTTTCGCTTCGTTTTTGGGTTAATTTCGGCTAATTTCAGGGACGCCGACGACGCGGTCCACGCGCGTGACGGATACGACTACGACGGTTACCGACTTCGCGTGGAGTTTCCACGCGGAGGCGGACCGGGCGGTTTCAGGGGCGGCCGAGGCGGCGGCGGTGGAGACCGCGGGAGGAGTTCAAGGGGGCCGCCGGCCCGCAGATCGCAGTTCAGAGTCCTCGTTACAGGTTAGTCGATTGGCGTTTTAATCAAAGTCGTTAGACGCGAGGAGAATTTGATTTTATATATTTTTTTTCAATTGTGACGTAGGTTTACCGCCGTCTGGGTCGTGGCAGGATTTGAAAGATCACATGCGAGAGGCGGGCGATGTTTGTTTTGCCGACGCTTTCAAGGACGGCTCGGGCGTCGTGGAATTTCTGCGATACGAGGACATGAAATACGCGATTAAGAAACTCGACGACTCCAGGTTCAGGTCCCATGAGGTAAATGTTAAAACCGCATTCTCGCAGTAAAACTTTTCGATCGATGGAAATATTCGCCGATGAGATTTGATTTGTTTGCGACAGTTTTATCTCGTTTCGTGGTCGCCGTCGTTCGAAAAACATGTTTTGTTCGAACTGTTCGTGGTTTCGTTATCTGTGGTCGGGCGCGGCGCGCCGCGAACGAAAACAACTCTTATCATCGACGCGCGATATTTTTACCCGTTGAAGACCCGCGCGCGCGCGTAGCTTTTAAGTGATGTAATAGTTGGACTGGTGCGATCTTTTAATAACAATGTTCTTTTCAACGAAGGGGGAAGTTTCGTACATTCGCGTCAAGGAAGACCGGGGCGGAAGCGACAGACGATCCGGAGGCCGCTCGCGAAGCCGCTCCTACTCGCCGAGACGGCGTGGCTCGCCCACCTACAGCCCCGTAAAGCGCAGCTACTCGAGGAGCCGTTCCCGTTCGTAATTTTTAAAGCCCCCCCACCCACCCACACACACACACGATCATTTTCCACGGATCCCCTTTTGTAATGTACGTATTTTGTTCAGATTATCGTCTCGTCGTTTTGTTGATTGATTTGATTGTCTTTGGGAGTCATGCGCGCGCGCGCGCCTTGGAGCAAAAAAAAAGTACAATTTTGATATATTCGCGACACGTGCTCGATCTTTTGCATTTAACCAACGAGTCGAATTCAAATTGAGATCATTGTATTTCAGATACCTTAGGTGATGTTTGTAAGTTAGGAGTTTTTTTTTTTAATTCATTGTTTTCCGTCTGAACTATGGCACTAATGTATTTTTTCTGTTACGCCGAACCTTGCCTTGCGAGGGATTGGTCGAAATAAAGGAAATACCACAAATAAACAAATTTCTTTGGATGCAAAAGGATGATGATTTTTGGTGGATCTTTGCGCGCGCACACACACGCAAGGGCTAGTTTAAGAGGATGCGAGGATCTGATAGGAAAGGAGAGAGAGCGAGCCAAATTTGAGGTTTTAGTGTTAAATAAAGAGAGAGGATTTTCTTCGAGTTTAAGGGGATGAAACGCCCCGTGGAGGATCGGGATTTTACGTGGGACAGGACTCTTCTAACCTTTGGTATTTACGATTGCTTTTGTTTGGTTTTTAATGATCACATAGTTTTTTTTTAACGATTTTTGCGACGGGTGCCCGATTACGTTGATTGGAAGTGACGGCTTTGGGGACGTCGAGAACGACCCAAAGCCCTTGACTTTCAGTTAATGTTTTATTCCAACTTGCAGCAACCAAAATGACAGTTTGAACCAATTTATAACATGTTTCTTCTTTAATTTGGTGTCGACAGCATTGGCATTTTCATCTACAAAACAAAATAAAATTAATATACTCATCGACTTGTTTAAATTTTTATTTGACTTATTTTTGAGTTAAGTTAAAAAATTCCAATTTTTAAGCCGTCGCATAAATTACTAGAAGTCCGAGGTCAAATTTGTCTAAATTGGTTGCTTCGACCTGGAACGACCGACACGTACGAAATTTCAAAAGAAAAATTGCAATCACACGAAAAAATTAAAAAAAAAAAAACATTGTCGTTGACGTTTGATTAACATAATTTTCTTCAATGCCAGGTGCACACACAAAGTAATTATCGTAAAACGTTACACACAAATTTGGACGCAATCCACTTTGAGAGCGAGGCCCTAGGACTCGAATGTAATTCGGGACGTCGCAATTTTATTGCCTAGGACCGTTCGGAAGTGGATCGCTGTAGCGAAGGGGAGGAGAGGATTGTTAGGATAAAGCGAGAGAGAGAGAGAGCGCGCGCATAGGAGTTGGTTGTGAGGGATTTCCGTGGATTTTCTAGGAGAGAGAGATAGATAGAGGGAGAAAGCGAACGTTTCGGAGGGATCTTTTCTGAGGGCTGGCGAGGAGGAGACGCCGCCGCCGCTTTGGATGCTTTTTTCAGTGACGTCGGATCTCGGACTCTTCTCGGCGTTTGTCTGTGCGATGTTGTAGGGATCTCTCGTTTAGGATTTCGAAGGTATTTGCGTTTCGATGATTTTTCACTTTATTTTGCTTTGACGAATGACTCAGGCTAATACCAGTTTACTTTGATGTTCTTTGTTTTTTTATTAACGTCTGCATGAATGTTTTTTTTTTTTGTTTGTCGATTATATATTGCAATTTTGTCTCGATCTTTTTTTTGGAAATAAAATGTTTATGGACCGTGAGGTGTTTTATTTTAGTGATTTAATTCGACGGAATGTGAAATTTTGGCTTGTTTAGGAATGAGTTGCAAAAGCCTTGTTGAGATCTCACAAATCTGCATTAGTTTTTAATTGAAATCTTTGTTCTAATAACATCGTGTCAAACATCAGTTTCTTTAAACTTGTTAAGGGCATTTTATGAAATGAATCGTTTTTTATATTAAACGGCAATGGGTACATCATCGGCCAGTGTCAATAATGCAAAGCATAAAAATTAAAAATAAAACAACAGCCGTTGTAGTTTTGTTTTACCAAAGTACAGAAGTCGATGGCATAGAGAAGCAACCGCTTTATAATTCAAACCACAAATTGAAAATCTTCGACGACGAAGATTTTTTTTACAAAATTTAACTAAACGATACTCGTTTGTTGCCGAGTGCCATTTTGATTTTCATTCTTGAAGAGGTCTGTTGTCTTAAAAAATCTTTTTTAACATTAAAGTGTTTTATTCACGTAATTTACAAAATTTCATTCGGAATCGTACAATCGCACCAGGTCTGCCACCTTGGCCGGAATGTTCGTGACCGGACAGCGCTGATTCTCCCTTAACTGCCGTAAAATACACGGGAAACAAAACACGTATCTAAAAAAAAATTACCAGCTTTCGTCAACATTTTCGACTTAATTACCCGGACGCCGGCAGAACCGTCGGAATCTTCCAAGGCTGCAGACAAATGGGGCACTTCCCTCTGTAATCGTTCGCTTTCGGATCGAGCTAAAATTTAAAATCGAATAATCGTGGATGAAAAAATTGACGACTTACGGGCGGCGGCGGCGCAATCGGAAGAGACGTCACGTTAAAATTCGACTTTTCCGCGTACCACGCCTGCAAAAACTGGATGAAAAATGCCCCGATTTCCAGTGACGTGCGCACGCCGTTTTGAACCAAACCGACGGACATTTCCTTCAGGCTACAAAAAAAAAGTTACTAATACTAATACATTTAAAATTTTTCATTTTCATATTTTGTGGCAGAAACTTGGCGAAACCGGCCAACCTTGACACACTTACCTCAATTTTCCTCGAATGAGGGCCGACCAAAACGCAGTGACATCGTCGGACTCTTCCGTGCTAATAAACTTCATATTCAAGAGCCGCAGGCCGGGCGACTGCGATTCGGTCTCGTCGGCCATGTACCGCAAGTAATTGATCAGAATCCACGAGCCCCAGCTCACTTCGAAACACGAATACAAAAACGTCAGCAATTTCTTGCACCGTCCGCTAAAATCCTAATTCAAGTCGTTTCGCAAAACGCGCCACGAAAATAACACGACTTACTTTGGATAAATTTGTTTCGGCGTCTTCTAACCGATACAGCGCCACTTTTTCCTCCATTTTGCGCTTGACGTACGGAAAAATCACGACGAACAACCAACTCGCGCATTTCTGTCTGTCGGTCAACGATTGTCCGTTCAGCGACGATCGTTTCAGGCCGTAAAAGTATTCCGAGAACGACGCGTCTGTGAACGTTTCGATGCAGTCGGCGTTTCGCTGGGGCTTAACTCACCGTAATGTTTGAGGTAGTGGTATTGCAAGAGGCCGTTGAACACCAGAAAGGCTTCTTCGTAGCGGTCCAGCCATTGGAAGTGTCGTGGACTTGCGTCGGATAAGAACTGTGATTTTAACGACGTGTTAGGGTAAACTACATTTGATAGAACATTACCTCGGCGATTTTACGCAAGGCTGGATGTAAAGTCACATTGAGCGAATTTTGCGCGACGACTTCGAAAATTGACGGTTTGGCTTCGGAGGTGTACGAAAAATGGGCCGCTTTTTCCGCCATTTATCGGCGACATTTACGCACTTCGTCCTAAATTTCGTTATCGCTTTTTTCTTGATGAAGGTTATATCAAGTTTGACGTTTAAATTTATCAGAAGTGAATGCAGCTATCAGTGTCGCCAATCGGGAATTTCAAAAATGTCATCTTGACGTTTCCCTAGATGAAATTACAATGGCCGCCAACTGTTGAGTTGGTTAGTAAATAGAAATTTAACTTGAAAATAATTATAAGTGCTTCCAAATTTCCAAATTATACTAATTATTCATCGATTTCATATAATCTTTTTTAAATACACATAAATTGTATTTAAAATCGGCATTGAAAATTAGTAACTTTCACTTTTCGGATGGTAGTCCTGTTTTTGCGGCTGTCTTAAATATTCGTTGCAATAACTAAACGTTGCGTTAATTTGCGATTATTCAATTCCAAGCGAATAACTAAATTTATCGTAGTTGATCCTCAATTGGTGTTTAAGGAAAATAAAGCGCGCAAGAAATCAAAACGACGTAACCTCAAAATGTCGACGTTTTTCACAAAAATCCGCAACCAGTTCTACGCATTAAGGACGTTCTCCGCAATTCCACTGAAGTACAAGAATTCCGCGCGAATCCCGTACGACGCCAAAGCGGGCCCGCTGCAAAAATCGAAAATCTTGGGAATCAACGCGAAACCAATTACGTCGACGGCGACGCGACACATCCAAGACACGATATCGTCGCTGCAGATCAAAAAGCGCCCGACGCGCAAGAAGCGAATTTTAGAAGACGAAGAACCGAAACCGCCCGGTCTGCACGACGTGGTCGCCTTTTCGACGGCCGAAGAGTACAACCTCGAAGAGCTGATGAAGGCGCTGAAGTCGCAGGATTTGTATAACCCGAAGCCGATGGACGGCAACTTGGACGCCGTGCACGCCGTCGCCAAATACCAACTCGGAACGGAACCCCGCGATTTGTTCTTTTTCCGCGAGGGCAGCGTCGTCATGTGGAACGTCACCGACCTCGAAAGCAGCAACGTGCTCGCCTTTCTGAAACTGTACGAACAAGACGCCTACTCGGAACGCGTCGTGCTCGACGAAGCCGAGTACATGAACTACAAGAAAGACCAATGGTAACTTCCCGCATCCGATTTTAGTTCCGACTAAACGATTCGTTTCAGCAAAGCGACGCTGGCGGACAACGGCGACATCGTTCTTTCGCCGGACGAGGGCGCCCTCGAGAAATACACCTTTTCCAACGCGATGGCCCTGTCGGTCAAGCTGGGCGTGTGGGAGGCCTCGCTGGAGAAGTACATCAACACAATCGAGTTCGTGACCGAAGATTTAAAGCGGGGCCGACGCATTAAAATGACGCAGGCCGAGGTTCTCAGGAAACACGGCGAGCTGTTTGGTCTGCGCCACCTAATAAATTTAAGCTCGGACTTGCTCGACACTCCCGATTTTTACTGGGACCGCGACCAACTGGAGACTTTGTATTCGAAGACGTGCGCGTATTTTTCGATAGCGAGGCGGACGAGGGTCATGAACGAGAAGATTAATCACTGCGTCGAGCTGATTGAGCTTTTGTCGACGCATTTGAGCGACAAGCACCACGTTCGGCTGGAATGGATGATTATCGTGTTGATTATGGTCGAGGTTGCCTTTGAAACTATTCACTACGCCTCCGGGCATTAGATTAAGTTAAATTTTATTTATGTTAAGTAATAAAGGTTGTATAGACACTAATTTTTCTTACAGAATCGTTTATTTTATGTTTTAATGGGTCCTGTATTAAATTACATTGTGAATGTCGTTGAGAATGGAACTTTATTTTGTAAAAATAAAATATTGGGTTGGGTTTGGTTTGGTTGGGTTGGGTTGGGATTTAATTATTTAATTTAATTATCATAAAACCACGTCTTTTAACAGTCCATCAACGATTGCAAGAAAGTCTTCCCGTTGATCAACGAAGTCGTGGCGACGAGAAACTCAACGTTTGCCTCTTCGGGACGTGACAGGAACCTCAAAGCCGAAATCTGAAAGATTCGACAATGAATCGAAAGCACACGACCAATGTTTGGTCGTTTGCTTTCGAATACCTCGGCGAAAGTGCACCCCCCTATGAAAAACACCAGCACCACCTTCGGCATGTCGTTGCTGACGGGATTTTCGGCGGAGACCATCGGGGATTCGTCCAGAGTCGGACCTACGGAGCAAACGTTAATTCGATGCTCAAAACGCGAATCGCCCAATTACCCGGCAAGAGACCCAGAACGTCTTGCAACTGCTTCCAGCCCCCGTTCTTCATCAGCTGCTCGGCCAGCCGCACGCTCAGCGGAGCGTAAATGCAATGGACGTAGCTGATGTCCGTCGGGTTGATTTCCGAAGTGTCTTCCATCGTCAGCCGCAACGCCTGGATTTAAAGTCGCAAGTTTTGTGGTTTTTAATCGAGGTGTCGTTTACCTTTCGCAGAACGGTGTACTGTCGACTGCCCGATTGCACTTTCAACAACCCGGCCTTTTCCAAGTTAATGATCGATAGCAACGCTTCCAAGCCGTAAACTTGTACAATCTCCCTTTTGTAGTACTCGAGTAATTTCGGCTTCAACCCCGAACTGGTCAGGCACTGCAAACAGACCAGCTGCAGGACTTTGACTAGCGGTTTTTTCTGGGCGATCATGTCCTCGACGTACGGGTTCGCCTTGTCCACGTCTATGCAGTTCAAGAATTCCTGCTCAACCTGAGTGAAAAAGATTCGTCAATTCGACGACGACGGCTTTTGGATTACAACACCTGCAACGAATCCAAAAATTCGTACGTGTCCGTGACGCTCTTGATGGACTCTGCTATCGCCGTGTGTATCCCCAACAACTTTTTCTTCCTCATCAGCTGCTGTAGGTTCTTCACGAACACCTTCATCTCTTGGATGCTGTTGTCGTGTCTGCCTTCGAGCTGCGCACTTATTTGTTTCGCCTGTTTCGACAACAAAGCGCCAACCTGAACACAAGACGAAATATTACAAATATTGTCATCGAAAATTGTATCCAAATTTATTAAAATCACAGAGACTCATTACCAGAGTCATTGTCGAATAATCGAATAATCGAAAAAAAACAAAAATATTGTTTCATTGATAAAGTGCCGAGTGTAATACATCAACAGGAACACTTACACCATTGAAATTTTTATCCCGCAGTTCAGCGAACAACGCATCAGCCGAGTCCAAAATGATAGCCTCCTTGCTCTCGAGATTTTCGTATATTTCGGCGGGTATGGCCGCCTCCTTGTTATTGATCCCGAAAATCTCGTCGATGAGACCCTCGTACGTCAACTGCGTCGCCAACGGCGATATCAAATCGACAGACCGATCGATCAGCAGCATCTGATCGATGCAGCTGCTCTGGTTGGATTTGTCGCCGTCGCACCCGTCGTTTTCCTTCTCCATCCGCCTGACGTAATCCCACACCTGTTTGGCGGCCGGCCCTTTGCCCCAGACCCTCGAGACCCGCCCGTACACCGACTGCAAGTACGATATGGACTGGGCCACCTTGTACAAGCTCGTAACGTCGTTCTCCAAGTTGTACTCCCTGAAAATCGACCGATTGATCGAAGTTCAAAGCAAATCGATTCTCACCTGAAAATCTCGGGTGTTTCCATCGATATGACGTCCAAATCGAACGGAATCAGGTTGCAGCTGATTTCCTCGATGTTCCGTATGCTGCCGAGCACGCCTTTGGTTTTCAGCTCCTTGATGCACAGGGAACTTATGCGCGGGACGAAGACCAGGTGGGACTCGCGCTTGGTCGCGTGGACTATTTGCGCGATGACGTTCATCGCTGTCAGATTGGGGCGCGTGATGAAAATTATGTGTTTGGTGTATTGGTTGTAATCGGGCAGGGGGGCCTTCATGGGGAAGATCTTGATCACCTCGTACGGCTTCAGGACGTCGTTGTACGGGGTCAGCAGGGCGAAGAGCTTGTCCAGGGGCTCTTCGACGACGATCGCTTTGGGACCGATGTATTTTTCCAACAGGGTCATTAGCTGATTTCGAGGTAACGACTCCAATAAGGAGATGTCGACACGGTTTCCTTTCAGGTGCGACGACATTTCGACGTTTCTTGAAAATTATCGCTTCGCGTCAATTCGTAACTTTTTGACATATAACCCCACTTTCTTTTTTGATTAATTTAAACTTATTATTTTAGTTCCCTTGTTGAATCGAGCGCGGATTTTACAATAAATACACAAACTAAATTAATTTCCGTACGTCGTTCTTTTTAGGCTTCATCGCAAAGTGTAAGTCGCTGTCAAATAGGTTAATTTCTACGAATTAAAAATATCGCCGAGTTAAGCGCCAGCAGACGAAAAATGGGACGAGCTTAAAAATTTTGAAATTTACGAGAGCTTTTGAACGATATTGATAACGTAAAAGCTCGTTTAACGAAATTATTTATTTATTTATTTAACTTATTTAAATTTTTTGGTTAGTTAGCGCGAATTCGTTTAGATGTCGCTGTGAAATAAACGCATCGTCGTTTTTGACGTCTGTGTGCATCAGTGACGTAAATTTCGTGTTTGTTTGGTTATTCAACGAATTAAGGAATAAATTCGCGATTAAAGTTTGACGCGTTCGCAGATTGGTGCCGAGTCGTCCGTTCAATAAATCCGTGAATACGTATATGACACGCGACTCGCCGTCTAACCTATAATTCGTCGAAAATCATGGCGAAAGAAGAAGAGGAAGACAAGCTGCCCGACAAGGACGCCGCCAGGGAATTCTACGCCAAATACGAACCCAGGGAAATTTTAGGACGGTGAGTGGACACATCTCATCGTATCGGATCTAAAACTCGCGTTGCAGTGGCATCAGCTCGACGGTTCGACGATGCATCGAGAAAGAAACTGGCCGCGAGTACGCCGCCAAGATAATCGACCTGAGCAACGACAGCAACGAGGGGGCTTCCGCGTACGATTCCACCAAACAGGAAGTCTTGATATTGCGCCACGTCGCCGGACATCCCTACATAAGTAAGTACGATTGTTTGCGCTCCATCGGCTCACTTAATCATTTCCAGTCGAGTTGCAAGACGTCTTCGAATCGAGCACGTTCATTTTTCTGGTGTTTGAGCTGTGCAAGAACGGGGAATTGTTCGACTATTTGACGACGGTCGTGACCCTTTCGGAGAAAAAGACGCGGTACATCATGAAGCAGATTTTGGAGGGGGTGCAGCACGTTCACAACCGAGGCGTCGTGCACCGCGATCTCAAGCCCGAGAACATACTTCTGGACGACAGTTTGAACGTTAAGATCACCGATTTCGGCTTCGCCAAACAATTGGAGCCCGGCGAGTTTCTGACGGGTGAGTTTGCGTCGAAATCGATCGCGGGTCGTTAATTGCTTTTGTGCAGATTTGTGCGGGACGCCTGGGTATTTGGCGCCGGAGACGTTGCGCTGCAATATGGTCGAGAACGCACCGGGGTATTCGTTCGAGGCCGACGTGTAAGTCAAAATTTATTGAACATGAAATAAAATTTTCCCAATTGAGAAATAAAATTTATTGCCCAAACGTTTCAGATTAAATGAATCGATGAACACCTTGTACTCAATAAATTTTCCTTCCTGATCGTATAATTAATTAATTTAATTTTTAGATGGGCGTGCGGCGTCATAATGTACACGTTGTGAGTTGACCCCCTCGAGCGATCGAACCAACCGTTACCCTCTCATGTTGTTTTAGATTGGTGGGCTGTCCGCCGTTCTGGCACCGCAAACAGATGCTCATGCTGCGGAACATAATGGAGGGGAAGTACTCGTTCAGCTCGCCGGAATGGGCCGACATATCCGACGCTCCAAAAGATCTAATTCGGAAGTTGCTGGTCGTCGAACCTTCGCGCCGCATCTCGATATCCGACGCCCTGCAACACCCCTTCTTTCAAACTGTGGTAGGTCGTCGTTGTGTTACCGTCAATCGAAACTCGAAATCAGTTCGGTTTCATTGAATTATTTTCCAGCAATTGTGGGATCAGGACATTTCGCCGTTGAAACGTTCGCTGAGAAAAAATAGCCGACGAATGAGTAGAATTGACGATTTGGCTTTGGTAATTTTCTGGCACGGGTTTTATTTTTGTTTGGTTTTGTCGAGTGTACGTCTCGTCGTCGTAAGCGGTTAACGGAATGTACACCGTGCATGTAAATAAGTGTACATTGCAATGTCAACTTGTCTCGCTCAACTATGTTGTGAAATTAGTTTTAAGGATGAAATGTGGGGAAGGATTTTGATTGTTGAAGTAAAATCGATTCAATTTCAAACTGATTTCTAATCGAAAATCTATGGTGCATCTCAAAAATAATTTTCCTCGTTTTCTACTAACGACGTTTCAATCATCAACGTGCCTTTAAAACCGTTCTCTTTCGCAGAAATTACAACAAAGGGATTTCAACGCCAAGCAAAAATTCCAATGGGCCTGTTTGGTGGTGCGTGCGATGGTTCGACTCCAACGACTGCGCTTCACCCCCGAGCCGTTGAGTCTCTCGACGGCGAGAACCGACCCCTATCGCCTCAAGCTGCTAAGAAAGGTCTGGTCTCACGCGACGCACACAAACCTTTCTAATCGTTCTCTCGCAGGTTATCGACGGCTGCGCGTTCCGAGTCTACGGCCACTGGGTGAAAAAAGGCGAGGGCCAGAACCGGGCGGCGCTTTTCGAGAACCAGCCCAAGACCGAACTCAAACACATCTACGTGACCAATCTAAGCCGATAGTCGCGTAGGCCGATCGCTAGTTGAATTAGTTCCCCTTTGTGTGCTTTGCGTTTTTCGTCGACGCGACGATCGGACGACGAAACCTGGTGCCTCCGCCGCCGCGGAGACCGGCCCGTACCGATTGCGAGCCGCAACCTCGCCGTTAACTGCGCTCGTCGTCGACGTCTTTGGGGGCGACGAGTCGTTGTGATATTTATGTTTAATTGACGTTGTTTAGTTTTTTTTTTTTTTAATTAAAAAGGATATTTTACTGTCGGAGCTTTGATTTAGTGGTTTGTCAAACATCAGTTGGTATTAACGTTTGATTAATTCATTTTGATACATTGTATAAAACCACATAAATCAAATACTTTGAGATTTGCAATATTTTTTAAAATACGTTCAATTGAAGGATTGGAATTGGAAGTAGATGTGGCATAAAAAACTACCAAGAGTTGTCACTTGATTTTTTTCATTCAAAATTGTAAAATATTTGCCTGTTAATCCTTAACAGGTCGGCTGTCTTCGACTTAGACATCTGTCGATAGTGGGGGATCCATTGCGTGCTCTTCCTTGATAATAATCTCGTTATTGAGCGTTTGCCATAAGTTTAAAATTTCCGTTGCTTTGGGCTCGTCGTCCTTAATGGGAGCATCGATGTAACTTTCATTTATAGCCGTTGGTGGTTTTATTTCGAAAACTGCAAACCAAAAACGACTAACTTTAGTAACTAGCAATTAATCACTTAACATAAGTTTGAATTAACGTTTCATTAGAATTGGTAAGGAAACAACCGGTCATTGCTTCTGTGCATTAAGAAATACATAAAAAAATGGCCCCAGAAGAAGCAATGTAGGAGACACAAAGGTACATGAGCTAAGGTTGAGAGGACGACGACAATTACAGCCTTAACTTGACTTTCTCGATGAAAATTTTTAAATCAATCTTAAAGTAAGCACAGCACAAAGTAAAATCCAATGTGTAATTCTTACCACCGATGGCCTGCACGTTTTCTTTCGTTAAGATCACGCCAGTCTCCTCCTTGATCGACGGTTTACCCATCTCGTTAATTTCTTCAACGTGTGGAAAATTTTGTTCCGGATGCGTTTCCAGGTGTTCCACGAATAATTCCCTTTCTCTAAAACCCCGGTTGCAAATTTCACGTTTGTAGTTCGTCCCCCCGTCGCACTCATAAATTTTTTCAGAGTGCAATCCCACGTGTTTCAGCAAATAGTGCTTCGACGTGAAGCGTTTCTTGCAAATTTCGCACTTGTATTTTTTCTCTCCGCTGTGTATTTTGACGTGCTGCGTTAGATTCGGTTTCGTCGCGAAACGCTTGTCGCAAACCGCGCATTGAAAGTTCCGCTCGCCGGTGTGCGTCGTCGCGTGTTGGACCAAACAGTAGTTGGTCGCGAAGCGTTTTTTGCAAAGCACGCACTCGTGGTTTCGTTCGCTCGTGTGGTTTTTCACGTGCGTCGTCTTGCATTGTTCAGTTGCGAAGCGTTTATCGCAAATCTCGCATTTGTAGTTTCGTTCGTCGGTGTGCGCCGCCGCGTGTTGCAACATGTATCGTTTCGTCGAAAAAAATTTATCGCAGATTTCACACCGATAGTTTCTTTCTCTGGTGTGCGTTTTGACGTGTTGCGACAAATTCGATTTCGTCACGTAACGCTTGTCGCAAATTTCGCATTTGTAGTTTTGCTCGCCGGCGTGTGTGCGCAAATGTCGCCACAGGTACTGCCTCGTCGAGAAGAACTTACGGCAAACTTCGCACCGGTAATTCGCGTTTCTGACGTGTCCATGCACGTGCGCGACGAGAGCTTTTTCCGACGCGAACCGTTTCGAGCAAAGCTCGCATTTGTACGTTCGTTCGGCGGTGTGCGCCGCCACGTGCTGCGACATGCAACGTTTCGTCGTGAAACGCTTGTCGCAAATTTCGCACTCGTATTTTTTTTCTCCGCTGTGGGTCTCGATGTGCCGCGACAGGATTTGTTTCGTCGAGAAGCACTTGTCGCAAGTCGCGCATTGGAAGTTTCGTTCGCCGCCGTGCGCCCTCGCGTGGTACAGCATGTAGTGCCTCGTCGAGAACGACTTGTTGCAAATTTCGCATTCGTAGTTGATTTTTCCGGCGTGCGTTTTTTTGTGCACGTCGAGGGTTTTTTTCAACGTGAAGCGCTTGTCGCACGTTTCGCATTCGTAGTTTCGTTCGCCGGTGTGTATTTTCGTGTGCTGTAGCATGTATTGCTTCGTCGAAAAGGATCTTTTGCAAATTTCGCATTTAAAGTTTCTTACTTTTGTGTGCGTCTTGATGTGTTGCGATAGATTTTGCTTCGTCGTAAGGCATTTGTTGCAAATTTCACATTCGTAGTTTCCCTTTCCGATTCGGCCATTTTCGCTAGGATCTCGTCTTGTCTTGCTGTGAGACTTCGACGAATCATCGTCACTGAAATTGAACTTGATTTTAAAATCGTTAGGAGCTACTCCATCATCAAACGACATTGGGGTCAATAAAACAACATCTTCATATTTCTCTTCTTTTATATTGTCGATTTTAACGTGAGAATATCTTTGGCAAGACTGCGTTGTCGGGGACAAGATTGGACGTTCTATTAATTCCGATTTTACGCAGTTGGAATAATTTATATCGATCTCCTCCATTTCGTCTGTATAAAAAATTTAAATAATTATTTTTCGGGCATTATTAAATTTGCAAATTTGAATAAATTATAACATATAACCTGCATACGTACAACAATTTTGGTAAATGTGTCAATCTTAATAATCGTAAAAATCGTCGTAATTGAGGTCCTTTCATGAACTTGTTATAATCTTGACGTTTATGTTAAAATGACGGACGTAAAAATTATACGTTGCAGGATTGCCAACACGAATGAAGAAATTTCTGTTATTTATAGAAATATAAACGAGTTTGTATGTTTGTGCTATTATGTGATATATTTGTTAAAATTATTATTATTGTATAGTACGGATAAAATTTACAAAAAATAAAACCGTTAAAGTGATTGCGTTGCTTGCATGATTAGAGATTGGTAGTTCTAATAATTTTTAGTTTCTACGTTTTAGTTCGATTGAACCGTTCCAGGAAGCAAACTCGCGGCTTCTTGTGTATAACCTAAAACAGTATTTTTGATAAGTATGTTTAGCGCCGATTTCGAAAAGTATTCCGTGACTGAAACCAAGTCCAAAAATGGGGCGGTGCAGTCGGGGTTAACGCACGAATGTGGCGTTTTCGGGGTCATAACCAGCGACAACGATACGTGCGAGGTCGCGCAGATGGTGCTGTTCGGATTGGAAGCTCTGCAGCACAGGGGGCAAGAATCGTCCGGGATCGTCACCAGCGACGGTAAAAGCTTCCACGTGCACAAAGGCATGGGTTTGGTGCGCAACGTCTTCAACAACGAAAACACCAAACGATTGATCGGGAACATCGGCATCGGGCACACGCGTTACTCGACGAGCGCTGCCTCCGAGCAAGTCAACTGTCAGCCGTTCGTCGTGCATTCCGTCCACGGCATGTTAGCCGTCGCTCACAACGGCGAGCTAGTAAACTGCTCCAGTCTGCGAAAAATGGTAAATTTTTACACTTTCACTTTAAAATATTAAATTGGTAACCGTAGGTCTTGGATAGAGGCGTCGGTCTTTCCACGCATTCCGACAGCGAACTAATAACTCAAGCTCTTTGTTTAAATCCGCCTGAAGGCGAAATCAACGGACCGAATTGGCCGGCGCGGATTAAACACCTCATGCAATTGGCACCGCTCAGTTTCTCTTTAGTTATCATGCTGAAAGATAAAATATACGCCGTACGCGATCCTTACGGGAACAGACCGTTATGTTTGGGAAAAATCATCCACGGCGATTGTACGTATTTTCGATATCGAAATCTAACGTCAAACACACAAATATTGCATTTCAGTCAACGGCGAGGTAAAACCGGAAGGTTGGGTGGTCTCGTCCGAATCCTGCGCCTTTCTGTCGTTAACCCGATACGTCCGCGAAGTGCACCCCGGCGAAATATTGGAAATGACGAAGAACGGCATACGAACCGTCGACATAGTCGACAGACCCGAAGGGCGTCCGTTGGCCTTTTGCATTTTCGAGTACGTCTACTTCGCCCGACCGAACAGCATTTTCGAGGGGCAGGAGGTGTACACGGTTCGGACGCAGTGCGGCAGGCAGCTGGCGCTGGAGCATCCCGTCGAGGCCGACATAGTCGGATCCGTCCCGGAATCCGGCAATGCCGCCGCCCACGGCTACTCCTTGCAGGTAACGTTTTCATTTTCACGTCGTGTCAAATCGTCAGGTTTCGTTCCATAGTCCAAGATACCGCTGGGGGAGGTGCTCACGAAGAACACGTACGTCGGGCGAACTTTCATTCAGCCGACTAACCGGTTGAGGAGATTGAACGTCGCTTTGAAATTCAGTAAGTTTGGGTGAACGAAAAATGACTGTGATGTGAAATAAATTAAATGTCGCCATTGGTAAAATTTCCAGAATGTTAAAAAGTAAATCAAAATTTGACCGTACGTCAATTTTTATATTTTTCAAATACAAGTCAAATATTTGATTTTTAATTTTTAATCTCATTCGTAAGATTATTAAATGACTTTGGGTCCAACTCATGATACACAGAAATTATTTAATTAGTTATTAGTTCCTAATTAACGTTAAACGCAAGCTAATATTCGTTGTTACGTTGATTTCGATGTTTTTTTTATTATTATTTGCCAATGTATTGAATTGAACATGAAGGTCCAATTGGGACGAACGTCCGAGGAAAACGTGTGATATTGATAGACGACTCAATCGTCAGAGGAAACACAATCGGCCCGATAATAAAACTACTGAGAAAGGCGGGCGCCAAGGAAGTCCACATAAGAGTCGCAAGCCCCCCGTTAAGGTACCCTTGCTACATGGGCATCAACATCCCGACGAGGCAAGAATTGATCGCAAATACTCACGAATTGAAAGACCTCTCCAATCAAGTTGGTACGTTCGCAATAGCACGATAGCGTTCGTACGATCCAAGTTTGCGATTTTCAGGTGCGGACAGTTTGTATTATTTGAGCGTCGAGGGTCTCGTGAAAGCCGTGCAGAAAGACATCAAAGACGACAAGAAAGAGATGGGTCACTGCACCGCTTGTTTAACCGGCCAATATCCCGGCGGAGTTCCGCAAGATTTAGACTGGTGATCCGTCGAATTATTACAGTATTTGTATTTATTATTAACGTCTAACGTGTGTAGGCGTCGAATAGTATTGAATAAAGTATTTTTTACATTCTTGAATCTAGTTTTACTACAAATTGAAACAACGCTGCAAAAAATACAAACGAAACAGTCTTATTACGGAGATGGTGAAACATGTTACTTAAAAAGTGGTTCACAGGCTCGCAGGAACTCCAGCTCGAATTTCTTATTCGAAAACCTATCGACGGAAGCCCTCGCGCGCTCCCTAATTTCGCAAACTTCCGCGTCGCTCATCCCCAACACGTTTTCGATTTTTTCGGCGTACTCTTCGCCAAAATACGCCAAGAAACCCAACCGAGACGCTTCGGACGTCTCGATAATATCCAACAACGGACCCCCCGATTTATGCGCAATCGTGATCAACCCGGCCGCCATCATCTCGACGACGCCGATGCCGAAATGCTCGTCGATCATCGTGTGGATCCCCAAGTACGCGTTTTCCATTTCTCGCAATAACTCGTCGTACGAAACGTTGACTTTAAACTCGACGTTGTTCTCGACGCTCAAGTGCCTGCTGAAGTCTTTCAGGTCTTTGACGCGGTTCGCGTCGTCCGCGTTTCGACAGCTCCCGCACAAGACCAACGCAACTTTCTCGAAGACGGTTTCCGGTACGATTTCTCTTAATTGGTACAACGCCTGTAGCTGAAGCTGGTGGTCTTTTTCCGGTCGGAACTGCGCCAGCGACAAGATCCTGATGTTTTCGGGACGTTTGTCGGTTCGACGGATCGCTTTGAGGTGATCGACGTCGCACGGGGGATACACCAAGTGCAAGGACCTAAACCCCAACGAGTTCAGATGTTCCAGAGTGAATGTCGAATTGACTATCGTTATGTCTGAGCATTGCCCGACCAAAGAATACAACTGCAAGGAAACGAACGATTTTACAACGGAGCTATTTCGATCGACGATTAATTGACTCACCCACGCAAACATTCGATAGTAGAGTATCTTAGCGGCGGTTAAAACCGCGCTTCTTGCGATGACATTCTTATTGTTGTAATTCGTAATTTTAGACGAAACCCGTCGTAGCATGTCAGTCGTTATGGTCGGGTAATGAACGTAACAGGCCGTCTTCGACCCGGCGATGTACTTGAAGAGCGGTAGAGTAAAAGCGAAGCCGGTTGTGTCAATGAAAATATCTAAAAACCACAAATATGTAAACTAAAGTCGTCTTGGGTGACGGGGACTTAATTTTGATTTATTGCTCTAATCTAATTTGTCGTTATTTTTTGTGATTGATATGTCTCGTTAGTTAGTTGTCGTCGACAATCAAAAATAAGCATCCACCACCAAAGAAAATAAAACAATCCCCACGAGATCGAAACAAATCAAATTAAAGTCGACCGTCGTTCGACTCACACGAACCTGGATTTAGTTGCTTCAAGGCCTCGTACCCCAAATAAACCGACCCCAAACTCTGCCCGAGAATCGTCAAAATCGGGTACATGTACGCCTCGACGTATTTCCGTTTCGTCAGATAAACGAACTTGACGTTTCCCTCCAATTTCACGTTGAGATTCTTGGCGACTTTCAGCAAGATTTCCTGAGGCGTCGCTTCGATGTCGCCCGTGTAGACGTAAAACTCGGCATTGGGGTGTCTACAATCGAATTCGTTTAGCCAAAAAAAGTATTGCGGACGGTGTCGTTTTACTTTTTCTGCAAGGCCTGTATCGCGACCCAAAGGACCCGCTCGCCCCCACCTCCGGCGTTGCAGTACGGATGAAAAAACGCCACTCGTAGCTTGTCGGATCGATTCTTCGCCTTCTCCGACAAGTATTTCCAGCGCATCATCAACAACAACACCGGTAAGAGTAAAACTGTCAAGGTGATGAAATAGGCGAAGATAATCACGTAGATTTTCGTTAGGGAAAATACGGAAAACCTAAAAATGCGATGTTTACGATCGTGTTATTTGAACGGGTCAACTTACATATAGGTGACGAAGCTGAACATTTTAAAAATTTTCAAATACTTCACGTTAATATTTACGAGACATAACCTTCGTGTCTTCGAATTCCATTCCTGCGACGTTGTCAAGTTTACTTGATGAAAGTTATCAGATGCGTTGCGAAATTCGGGCCGGAGATTTAACGTATTTTTTGATAATTGTCACGATCACATCAATCGCCGTCACAATCAATTCCAAAAAAATGTTTATTTCGTTTTATTAATTCATAAAATTTTTAATTTAATTTTTTCGTGTTGGCAATGTTGGCTTTACGACGCTTATCATCGAACTGTCAAAATGGCGAAATGGGGTTCAGAAACTGGTATTTTGAGAAAAAGAGCGCCGATTGACAAACACGAAGAACTTTTAGTGTTCGGATACGCGTGCAAGTTGTTCAGGGAGGACGAAAAGGCCAAGTTCATCGACCAAGGAAAGCACCTGATACCATGGATGGGCGACGAAAAATTACGCATAGACAGGTTAGTTTCTCGTTTGAATTCGAAGCGATTAATGTTCACGTATTAAATTTCGCGACAGGTACGATTGCAGGGGCGCGCTCTCGGATCTGCACCCGTTCGAAGCAAACAGAGAAGGATACGACGCGACGCGCTGGTTAGGCCTCAACGAATCGGAACGAAAAATCGAGCTGTTGTGCGACGAAGAAAGATACCACGCGTTAAATTCGAACGAAGACGAAGAGGAAATGTATAGAGGTACGTCTGCTTTTAACGCGATGAATAAGATTTTATAACGAACAATTTTAGAGGAAGAATTAAAAAGACTGCAACAGAAAACCAACGAGTTTTCGTATAGTTACGACGTGCCGCAGGATCCGGAGGCGTCGCAATCTTCCAACCCGCCCACGGTCGAAGAGGAAGATAAAGCGTACACTCCGTCGCCCGATCTGGACGTACCCGTCGATATCTTGATTGTAAGTCGAATTTTTCGTCGTTTCGTTGCTTTAATGGGAATCTCGTAGCCGAAAACGGAAAAGGAGAACGCGAGGATCGAAAAAACGGCCCTGTTCGTCACGAAACAAGGACTGCAAATGGAGATCCTCATCAAGGCGAAGCAGTCGCAGAATCCGCAGTTTTCGTTTTTGAATCGGAACGATCCCTTGCACAAGTATTACCGGCACGTCTTGAACGCGTTGAAAATGGGAAGATACAAAGTTGAGAGCGCGGCCGACGGTGAGTTATTTAGTTAAACGTGACGAGGGCGGTTTGAACTGTTTTATTTCGACAGAGAAAAAAGCGGAAGATTCGGAGTCGCAGGCCAACGAAGATTGCTACTTGCACCCGAGCCTCCTGCAATCTTCGGTAGGTTCTTACGATTAGTTTCGGTTGTATCAGTCGCCTGTTTCGCGTCATTAGCATTTCCTCCTAATCCTAAAATGAACAATGTCGTTGTTTTACGTCGCATACAGTCACTAATGTGTTCTTCTCTGTTTTCAGGTACTCTTCAGGTGCGAGTTTATTTTTAAAGAAAAATTCACTCACATTTCATTTAACCGTTTAGTAACAACCGCCGGCGGCGGCGGCGCTGGCCGAGTTTAAATATCGGGGCGGGGAGGGTTTCACTTTCGTGGGGGGTGGTTGAGTTTGTCGAAGTGGACGCGGCGGCGGCGAGCAGATCAGTTTTTTTCCAGTTGCGCAGACGACTTTTAAAAAAATGCTCTGGGTACGACGCGGCGACGCGTTCTCACGATTGAAATGCAGAGATGTGTTGACGTTCCGATTAGCAAATCGATGACATGTTCTTTTGTTGTTGCACAGGTTCAACCTCCGCTCCCGCCCGTTCCTACCGTTACTTATAAACCGAACGCGGACTGTTCGTATTCGCAGCTCGTGAACCGGATACAGGGCTCTCAACCTGACGCTGCCGCCGCCCAAAACAAACCGGAGATTCAGCAGAACGCCCAGAGTTTTAGTCAGTTGACGTACGAACAACAGCAGCAGTACTATCAGTATTATTACGCGATGCAGTACTACGAATACTGCAAACAGTTGGTCGCACAGTTTCATAGCATGGGAGGTACGTCTCGTTTGAATAATTGTATTAAGTGTTGTGCAGATTACTTTCATTGTCGCATAATTCGGTCAAGATCAATATATTGTCGCTTTTGAAAAATTCTTTGTAGCACTCAAATGATAAATATTGCCATACGTTCGACGTCGCTGATCATACTATTGTAATTTTTTTGATTTAGGTACCGACGGCCAGACGATACCCCCACACATCCAAGAACAGATAAACACCCAAGCGACGACGTTCGCGCAAATGGCGTACACCCAATACGTCCAGCAAAACGCCAACAACCCCTACGCCCAAATCGCAGCCAACGTCTCGCAAACCAAAGACACGCTGAATCCCTACGCCCAGGTTCCAAACGCGCCCGATTCCACTCCACCCACCGACATCTCGAAAGCGCCCATCATTTACGGACAAAACGGGCAAGAACCCGCACAACAAACCCCGGTACCTGAAACAATCGCTCCGCCTTTGCCGGAGGCCGCACGACCCAACCCGACGCAACCGAAACCGCCCACGAAAACGGAAGAAAAGCCTCTGTTAAGTTTGGTGCACTACGGAAGCGATTCCGAAGACGAACCCGACGAAGAGGCGAAAACCGTCGTCGATTTCAAACTTCCCCCGGACGAGACCAAATTGGTTATTGATAAGATGGCGAGTTATGTGTCGAAAAACGGGGCGAACTTTGAGAACATTGTAAGGTCGAAAGGGGACGTTCGGTTCGAGTTTTTAAACGACGGGCATGAATACCACGAGTATTATCGGCATAAACTTGAGGAGTATTCGGGTGGGGACAAATCTGACGAGAAGGAATCTAAAGTGGATCGGTTGAAAGTCCACCAAACGAAAATTAAAGAAAAGAAACTCATAAGTAAGTTTTCGATGGGTCGTAGATCGTTGCGATTTTCAAAGTGTCATTGCATAATTTGAATTTAAATTCAATAAAATCGACTGCAATGGAGCCCGTAAGTTCCTTGCGTCTTTAAGATAAGTCAATAATAATAAATTGGAAACTGTGATTGGCGAATAAATTTAAGATAAGTCAAAGTAAACAGCGCTTGCCTGTTACCGCTTTGTTTTAAAAGAATGTGCTTTTAGATGTTAGGTGTTGATTACTTTTGCAATTCATTGCCGTTCAATCGACTTAATCAAATTTCAACTTTTCAGCGCCCGTGAGTTTCTCAATCAAGAAACCGAAAGAAGAAATCCCCAAAGACATAAAAAGTGCCTTGCCCGTCGAAGAAAGCGACGACGAAAACCAAGAAGACGTCGCCGCGCCTCCGAATCAAACCATCCCTCCCCCCGAACTGATCACCACAAACTTGACGCTTCACGTCAATCCCGCGAACGAGACGACGACGACGACGACTCCCTCCTCGGAAATCATCATCGCACAGACGCACGACAAATCGAAAAAGCCGGAAACCAAAGAGGAAGTCAAAAACGGCGTGGACAGCGACGACCCCATTCTAGAGATGATCGACCTGACCGACGACATCGAAGAGCGAAAAGACGCCAAGCGCGCCGAGGACAAAATAAAAGATAAGTTGGCGGCGGCGGTCAGGGGAAAGCTGGCGTCGGTTTCGAAAGACCGCGCGCTGCAGATGGAAAGGAAGAAAAAGGCGGCCGCTTTCTTGAAGCTGAAATCGGCGGAGTCGACCACGCGCGGGTCCAAAGCGGACGATAAGAGAGACGAGGATAAGGTGTTGGTGATCAGCGACACCGAGAACAAGTCGGACAACTTGGACGAGAAGGGCGGGAGGTCGAGGAGCCGGACGAAGCACAAAAGCGGCAAGGGTAAGAGCGAGGAGTCTGATTCGGAGGACGGCGAGATCAAGAAGCGGAGAAAATCGAGTAAGAAGAAAAAGTCGCATCACAAAAGGTAATTCGATAAAGTCGACGTTGTCGTTAAAACAAATTTGCGAATTTTTTTCCCTCGTTTGATCTTCTTGATGATTTTTATATGCTGTTGCAGGAAACGTTCGGGAACAAGACACAGATCGCGCCAGCACAAAAAATCAAAAAAGAAGCACAGCAGAACGGAGTCCCATTATTCGTCGGCGAGTTCGGCTAGTTAAAATATTAATGTTGCTAAATATGAAGGATATATTGTGTATATAGATGATTTTTTTAAGGTTAAATAAATGATTTGATAATAAGTCTTTATTGATAAATAATTTCTAAAATGGCAACAAAGAAACTGCAGCTAAACTATTGGCTGAATTGGCGAATACGGTGTAGTAAGTTTCGAACTTTATAAAGAACACAACATAACCCTATTCTTCAACATACCGATTTTTCAAAAATTATAACTTAACCATTGATGCTAGCGATGTAGGAACCGGTGCAGTATTGTAACCGCCTCGTTTCGGCCCCGGCTCCGTCTATTTGGATGCAAGATCGATGCCGCCATCCAAAAAGTCCGTTCACTAAACGAACAGTTAAATTTCGATTTGACAAACACCCGAAAACTTACAAAGCCATTCTAACAATGGAACGAGAAGCATCGCAATTATGAGTCAGCGCCGACTACATAATCACATTTTTTGTTCAAAACTGCCCGTTGCAAAATTTGAAGTGTACATTTACATTTACATTAGGATATGTTATAAATTATTTGTAATTTCGTTAAATTTTAAGATACGCAATCTGACGTACTAATTTTAACAGAATCAAAGCTTTGAATTTAACTTTAACATCCTACTAAAATTTTTTTACATTATCTGAACGCACACATCGTCGACATTTCTGAATGGTGCAACTTTCCAAGTCTGATTACCGTAGACATCGAATTCTAAAATCCGCGAAGTAATATTGCCGACCCTTACATCCAAGTAAGCCATGGCCTTGATTTCATATTCTCCGAATCGCATGGTGCAAAATTATACGGAATACGTCACACTTCACTTAACCTAACTATTAACGAATTGTTAATTGAATTGTTTATTGAAGTATTCGAAATCCATTAGTACGTTAAATGCATTTTATATGGAAATAGAGTATATATTTAGAAATAATTTAAATTTAATTTTCTTCTTCGCACATAGAAAATCGTACCACAATGAACGCAACTGAAAGCAGTCGGATATTCCTCGAAGTGAAAGTAGAACCTACTGAAATCAAGTCCCATTCCGGAAGCGCGCGTGTAAAGCAGAACCACCACCCGGAAATGTCACCGTGTTGCAACGACGAGACTTTCGAACGAGAAAATGAAAGTAAAAATTGGTCCATCGGTGCAGTGAAATTCGCGACGAACGCATGTTTGAAAACACACACCGGCGTAACGAACGAGTGTCAGACGTGCACGAAACGCTTCGCGACGAAAAAACACTTGTCGGAACACGTGAAGATCCACTCCGCCGACCGAAACTACAAATGCGACGTTTGCAATAAACGCTTCGCGATAAAACGATACCTGGCGACGCACATGCAGAGGCACTCCGACGAAATCCGCAGATGCGAACTTTGCACGAAACGCTTCACCAACAGGAACGACTTGCTGCGACACGTCAAAACGCACGCCGCCGATAAAAACTACAAATGTGAAATTTGCGCCAGACGCTTCAGGACGGAAACGTTCCTGTTGAAGCACGTGAAGATCCATTACGGCGCGGGACGTTACGAATGCGACGTTTGCGCCAAACGGTTCACGGCGAGGGGATACCTGATCAACCATTCCAAGACCCACACCGCCGAAAAGGAACACGAATGCGACGTTTGCGCCAAACGCTTCGCGACGAAGCAGTACATGTCGAGGCACGCGAAGACGCACGCCGGCGAACGGAACTACGAGTGCGAGATCTGCGGAAAGCGCTTTTCGACGAAGCACGTCATGCTGAAACACGTCAAGTTCCACTCGGGCGACAGGAACTACGAATGCGACGTTTGCGCGAAGAGCTTTACGACGAAGCAATCTGTGCAGAGACACGTGAAAACACACGCCGGTGAAACGAGCTGCAGATGTTGCGATCGATGCTTCGCGACGGAGCAACTGATGTTGGAACACGTGAAGACGCACACGGCCGAAAGAAGCTACAAATGTGAAACGTGTGACGTATCTTTCAAAACGAAACTGTCGATGTTGAAACACTTGGAAACACACGATGTGGTAGACACGTTCGCAAGTGAAGAGGAATTAGATGTCAAGTATGGTAAGAACTGCATATTTAATTCCATTTAATTTCTTTTCTTTTAGACTTTACAACCAGTTGTCCCCAATTATCCACTCTTATTACTCTCATATGATTCATGACATGATGATTATTTGTACTGTTGATATAAAAAAAAGTTTATTATGTGAAATTAGAATCAGCTATTAACTTACTTTTAGCATTAAGAGATTGTTTGCTAAGTTTATAACATTATTTCCTGTTTGCTTACAGACGCAATGGAAAGAAAACCATCAATGGCTGTAAAAGATACTAACGTTGATATGGGCATTATAGAAGAAAAACCCAAATCAATAGACAATTTAAATTTATGGCAAACACTCAACGAAGATTTTGTAATCAAGGAAGAAGAAAATACGACGTAATTTATATGCCTTTTTATATATTACGATCATATGATATGAGCAATAACCTTTTTACTGTCTTTGACAATGAATCTTTCCAGTGGACAATATTTGCTTTTATTTAAACCGTTATGTCTTCCGTTCTCTCCCACGTACTGAGTCATAGAATTTTTTGAGTAAATATCACAACAAGGGCACAGGAATTCCTTTCGACGGGCTCCATCAAGTCGATCACTTCAGCACGAATCTTGCTCATATTTCTGCTTCATCTTGCCACGCAAATGATCGTCACCACTAAAATTCAACTTAATTTTTTAATCGTTACATATCCCGCTAGAAATATCGAGTTTAATTCCTCTTTTTATCGTACGGGCGTTTATTTTTAGCAAAATGTTACCAGACTGTGGTTTTAAGGTTATGATTACCAAGTACGTTGTTTCAACTTCTATTTCCATAATCTTAAAATTAGAATCTTGTGCCTATCTCCATCGTAAACAATCCATGTTGATTTAATTTTTCAAACTAGATTTGATTTTAAAGTTTACAAATTAGCTGTCAAATTGAAAATTTGTACGAAGTAGTAATAATGCCAACCTTAACAGAACAATTATTACCTGATTTAATTCATGTTTTTACCTATGTAGGGAATTTCTTGTTATACATATTTTGAATAACGTCATTAATGTCATTAGTTAGTTTCACAATTAGTTTATAACGCTTCAAAGTGACCGTAGCTTCGCTTATCGTCTTCTCAAATATCCGTTACCTGGTTTTACATTATTATTTCATTTTCGCGTAAACGAAATGGAGACGGAAACACATTGTTCTAACTTGGCGATTACGGAGGTAAAACTCGAACAATTAGAAGTTTCAACTTCCTACGGGTATTTTGAGGAAATTGTAAAAGATGCCGTTTACATAAACGAAGAGTTGCATGCAGATCCTGTGCCGATCATACAAATACAACTTGAAGTCGCAAGATCTGCTTCTGATATGAAAATTAAGTTGGATCCCAGCCATGTCGACAGGCAGCCGAAAATTAATCTTGAAACTTCAGTCGGTTTAACGGATCATCGTTGTGACATTTTTGCGAAAAAACGCATGACACCACTAGGCAATGGAAGATATAAATGTAAAGTTTGTTTCAGACGTTTCAAAACGAAAATTAGGTCGAAAGATAAGATCCACAAGAAGAATTCTCAAAGAAAAAATTATATGCAGGAAGGAAGTTACAAATGCAATTTTTGTACGAAATCGTTCGCTAGAACGGCAATTCTTCTGAAACACACGAAACTGCACACCTGTCAAAGTTACAAGTGCAAAACTTGCAAGAAATCCTTCCGAACGGCAACGCATCTGTCGAAACATAAAAAAATGCACGTCGTCGAAAGAAACTACGAATGTGAAATTTGTAACAAATGTTTCGCAAGTAAACGTACCATGTTGGACCATAAAAAAGAACATTTCAATCTAAAAAACGACAAATGCGAAATTTACGTGAAAACGAACGATGGAAGCTACAGATGCGAAGTTTGCGCGAGAAGCTTCGCGAAAAAACACAGCATGTTGGAACACGTGAAAATACACACTGGCGAACGAAACCACAAATGCGAAGTTTGCGCCAAGCGCTTCACGCGAAAACAAACCATGACGGAGCACGTGAAAACGCACGCCGGCGAAAAAAACCACAAATGCGACGTTTGCGGCAATCGCTTCGCGACAAAACAAACTCTGACGACGCACCTGAAAATCCACTCCGGCGAAAAAAGCCACAAATGCGAAATTTGCTCCAAGCGCTTCTCGAGGAAGCAAACCATGCTGGACCACGTGAAACGACACACCGACGAGAAAAACTTCAAATGCGACAATTGCGGAAAATCGTTCACGAGGAAACAAGAGCTAGTGAACCACGTGAAATTGCACACCGGCGACAGGAGCTACAAATGCGACGTTTGCGACAAATCCTTCTCGAGGAAACAATACGTGACGGAACACAGGAAAATCCACAGCGACGAAAAAAACCACGCGTGCGAAATTTGCCCGAAACGATTCGTGACGAAGCAACGAGTCCTGAACCACATGGTGACGCACGTCGGCGAACGGAACTACGAATGCGAGCTTTGCCCCAAACGGTTCGTCACGAAGAAAACTTTGCTGGAACACGCGGCGATGCACTCCGATAAGAAAAAACACCAGTGCGGGATTTGCGCGAAAAGTTTCGCGAGGAAACAAAGCGCCGTCAAACACGCGAAGACGCACACCGCCGAGCGAAATTTTAAATGCGACATTTGCCATAAGCGCTACACGACGAGGCAGATAATGCTGGCGCACGTGAAATCGCACACCGACGAGAAGAAATTCGAATGCGACGTTTGCGCCGGACGCTTCAGGACGAAGCACGTGCTGATGGAACACACGAAGAGACACACCGGCGAGAAAGATTACGAGTGCGAGATTTGCACGAAACGGTTCTCGAGGAAGCACAGCATGTTGGGGCACATGACAGTTCACGGCAGCGAAAGAAATTACGTCTGTGAGATTTGCAAGAATTGCTTTAGGAGTAAACAGAGCTTGTCGAGGCACATGAGGATACACGCCGGTGGACGAAACTACAAATGTGACGTTTGTCACAGGTGCTACGGGACGAAGGAAAGTATGCTGGAACACGCGGAAAGGCACGTTGGTAAAATGGATCACGAATGCGAATTTTGCGGGGAGTTCTTCAAGACAAGAAAGGCGTTGGTTGAACATGCAAAGGAACACGAAGAAAACAAGGAGTCGGTTCGAAAATTTCGAAATGACGTACAAATTGAGAAATTTGATGTGGAGGAGACTATGTCCGTAAAGGAAGAGATCGTGGAGATCGACAATGGTAAGATTGCCGTTAAATTTCAGGTTAATTCCAACCTCTATAGTTTTTCTTTCAGATATTTTCGAACCGGGTCGAGTTGAAATATTTCAATAAAATTTTGCATTCCTCTAATTATACGTCGAGGTTAAATTTCCTCTAAATCTGGGATGTTAGATTAATTATTTTTTGTGATTTACAGATACGATGGAACGACTGTCGACGGCTAGGAGCAACAACGACGCCGGCATCTCAGTCAAGGAAGAGAATCCGAAATCGACGGATGTTTTTAATTTATGGCTAACGCTCAACGACGACGTTGTAATCAAGGAAGAAGAAAATTTCGACGCGTAAATTCACTCCTTAACCCGAACTTTTATGAATTCAATCAGGAAATGCAAATATTGGGTCTGCTTCCTGTATTATTAATTTTATTACAATAAAAATTGTTGCGTTAAGTCTACAACATCGAAACTGTTTTGGAAGTCGTGTGTGGATCATCTAATTAGGTAAAATTAACAAGAAACCATGCTTAAGTAAATACAGTCACAGTTAAGTAAAAATAAATGTATTAAAAAAAATTGGAATAATTTTCTTTGCACTATTGAAAATGATGATAGACACAATGATGTCCGGTTTCTTTTGCAACAGACATATTTATTGTAATTGTAAAACATTTATCTTGTACCAGTAAATAAATTATTACTATTAATTTTTTTATATGTACAATTAGTTATGTTATCTATAATTAGGTTTCTGTTGTATCTTCTTCCTTGATTATAATCTCATGGTGGAGAATTTGTGAAGAATTTAAAGTTTCCTTTATTGTGGCTTCGCCTTCCTTAACGTCAATACGACTTTCATTTGCGGCCATTGTCAGTTTTCTTTCTGTAGTATCTGTAAACCGAAACATCGTCAATGTAATTCCCAAAAAATTAGAATGATAGACTTGAACTTGTGAAATGTACAAAATAAATAAATAATAAAGTTAAAACGGGGTATTTTGCAAAAATTGAACCTAATCAATAAAAATTAATCGCCTTATCTAAATAATAATTAAATATGTAACACGTACCATCGACGGTCTCCGAATCGTCCGTCTTCACGAACGTATCGATCTCTTCTTTAATTAACAGCTCAGCAACTTTGCAAATTTGCGTTCGTCTAATTCCACGATAGTCTTCCTCATTGCGTTTTTCAACGGCAGTTTTTTTCGCAAGTTCATTTCCACGATCGTAGTTTTTTTGTTCGTGCGTCTTGACGTGTCGCGCCAGATAATGCCGAGTTGCGAAGCACTTATCGCAAACTTCGCATTTATGATTCCTGCGACCGGCGTGTATCTCGAAGTGATGCGCCAGATGTTGTTTCGTCGTGAAGCGCTTGCCGCAAATTTCGCATTCGTGGTTTCTCTCGCCGGTGTGCACCGTCGTGTGCCGCAATTTGCATTCCTTCGTCGCGAAGCACTTACAGCAAATTTCGCATTTATAATTTTTTTCGCCGCCGTGCGCGTTGACGTGCCGCAACATACTTTGCTTCCTCGTGAAGCGCTTGTCGCAAATTTCGCACTCGTAAATTTTATCGACGACGTGCGTTTTCGCGTGTCGCGTCAGGTGACGTCTCGTCGTAAAACATTTGCCGCAAATTTCACATTCGTAGTTCCTCTCGCCGGTGTGCAATTTCGTGTGCTGCCGCATGCTTTCGCTCGTCGTTAAGCACCTGTTGCAACGGTCGCATTTGTAGTTTCTTTGTCTGGCGTGCGTCTTCATGTGGCGCAACTTGCTCTGGTTTCTCGTGAAGGATCTGTCGCAAATTTCGCATTTATATCGACCGATGACGTGCGTCGCGACGTGTCGTGACAAATGATGCTGCGTTGTGAAGCGTTTACTGCAAATTTTGCATTTGTGGTTCTTTTCGTCGACGTGCGACTTCGCATGTTCCAGCTTACTTCGATTTGTTATAAACCGTTTGTTGCAAATTTCGCATTTATAGCTCCGTTCGTCCGGGTGCAGTTTCGCGTGTCGCATCAAACTTTGGTTCGTCGTGAAGGATTTATCGCAAAAGTCGCATTTGAAATTTCTCTCGCCGGTGTGCGTCGCCATGTGCCGCAACATGCTTTGGTTTCTAGTAAAACACTGTCGGCAAATTTCACATTTATAACTCCTATCGTTTCCGTGCAATTTCAAATGTTCCAACAAATTCTCGTTCGTCGTGAAACATCTGCCGCAAAACGCGCACTCGAAATTCCTGTCGGCGCTGTGCGTCTTCAAGTGACGCGACTTGCTCGCCCCCGTCGTGAAACGTTTTTCGCAAATTTCGCATTCGTGAACGCTCGTGTGGGTCTTAACGTGCCGCGATAGATACTGCCTCGTCGTGAAGCACTTGTTACAAATTTCGCATTTCCAATTGGCAGCATCGGTGTGCAACTGCAAATGCAGCAACATGCTTTGCTTCGACGTGAAACGTTTGCCGCAAGTTTCGCATTTGTGGTCTTTTTGTCCCGCGTGCGTTTTCACGTGCCGCAGCAAGTTCATGTTCCTCGTGAAGCGCTTCGCGCAAACTTCGCATTCGTGGTTTCGTTCGCCGGAGTGCGCTTTCGTGTGTCGCGATTTGCTCGGTTCGGTCGTGAAACGTTTGTCGCAAACTTCGCATTTGTGATCATTTCTCGGTAATATTCGTTTCGATGTGACTTTTCTCGTTTTCGAATGTTTGCGTTTAAAATCACTTTCACTTGGCTCTTTCGCGTTGAAAGTTAAGTCGACGTCGATCGGTTCGATTCCGTTTGAAACGTTTCGTGCCACGTCGACAGTTTCGAATGTCGTCGCGGAAACATCGTGTTCGTCTTGTTTTATAGTAGCCCCGCATTCTGATTTGTCTGGATCAATTTCAACGTGAGGTGACTGCAGATTTGGGAACGAAGCGGGATCTTGTGTTGATTTAGATATTACTCGTGTCGATTCCGATTTTACTGTGACCGTCGTGCATTCGTCATTTATGTCAATCTCCATGTTATCTACCTAAAAAAAAATTATTTATCACAATGTTTGAAAGCTAATTAAAAATTGTGCTTGCGATAAATGAGAACGGAGACACTTGGTTATTATTTTTAACCTTGAAATTAGTACAATAACGCAACGTACTTATTGAAGCGTTTCTATCCGTATTTGGTAGCTTTTAGAACTTGTATTCGTGGAAATCGGTGGTTATACGTTATTTACGTACGCCTGTTTGTTTTGACTTTTGTGGTTAGCAAGATGGCGTCTTGGTACTAGCGCCTTGTGAGAAAAATTTGAATTAAATTCATGTTGAAATTATAAATTCTACCACCAACCAAACAAGTTCATGGAGTAGGCGTATGGTGTCGCTGTATTTTAGACGTATACTCGGCACCAATAGCACTTTGGCGGTAAATTTAAACGATTTTATTTGTAAATTTATTAATTTTTATTACGCACCGTTCTTATATAAATTTGTTAGAACTGTTAAAATAAAATTTCGTAGACAAGTACCACGTAGTATCAGATTTGAGAAAGAAATAAATAAAGAAATTTTATTTTTATTTCAGATAAATTTTGTCTACGATTACTTGACATGTCATGGTACAGTTGCGGTCACGGAATTTCGGGCAGTATAGGCTTTGCGTATCCTAACCTAACTTTAAACTGTCACTGTTACTGCGAAAGTTGAAGAAGTGAGTGACATAGGCTGTTTTAAGAATTGAGTATGGGTTGTTATTTAAACTATATTAAGCAAAGAATTTGGATTTTGAATTCATATTTTGGCGCTGCTGGCGTATCTCAAGATGACACAAAATTGATTAAAATAAATTTGTCATAATGACAATAACAAGCTTAGATATATCGGTTTTTGTTAATGTGTCAGAAAATTGGTGTTCAAACGATTTTAAAATAAGATAATTTATTAAAATATTCATCAACAACAGGCTCACTTACAGAAGTAAAATTTATAAAAACAAGTCGTCGTTATAAAACACTAAATACAATAACGGTGAGTAAAAACTTTTTGCTTCCTTGGAAATGTATTTATACATAAATATATATATATATGAGATATTTACAAAATAAAAATCGTATATTAACTGCCGAATAGTTGCCCCAACTGCAAAGTCAACGAATTAGTGAACCGTCGGTTCGAAACCACCGATACTCACCACAGTCTGCCGCTGTTGTTCTTTCTGCAATATCAGCTCGGTTTGGTGCTTATCGAATTTACACACCGCCGCTATTACTTTAGCCAACACGAGGCTTTCTTTCCCGGTCATGTAGTTGAACAGCACGTTCCTCAAGTATTCCAGAACTGCCGTCGAATCGCCCAAGTCGTTCGAAACGGCCAGCATGGGCAACGTGACCAAAGTCTCGTCCAACTTCCGCCCGAGCTTCTCGTTTTTAACTTTCAATTTCTGCAGCTCGTCTTCGTAGAACTCTATCGACGACCTGTTCGCTTTATCTATCGATTTGTACTGCTCCAACATTTCGCGTAAACTCTCGATCTCTTTCACGTTGGTCCTATCGGCCGTGTTAACGTCGTCATCCAACTTATCGTAGTTCAGCGGCGAAATCTTCAATTCTTGTATCTCGTCGTGCAAGAATTGCTTTTCGTGAACCACCTCGTTGTAATGCCGTTCTAATTCTTCCAATTGCGCCGCCTTATTATTATTTTCTTCGTCGATCTTATCGCACGTTTGCTTCAAGTTATCAAGTTGTGCTTTCAGCTCTTTGTTTTCGAAAGACAACGCGTCGTATCTCGACTTCACGTCTTCCAGGTCGTTGATCCGACTTCTCAACGACGACGATTCGTTCTCGTTCGTTTCCGCCGTCGAGTTTCGCAACCGTTCCAAGTCGTTCTTCTCCCGCTGCGTCCGTCGCAGTTTATCTTCGACGTCTTCGCATTTACTTTTCAACAAATCGTTTTCTCTGGCGTATTCCTCGAGTTTATCGATGTCTCGTCGGACGCTTTCGTATTGAAGCTTGCGCTCGGATAATTCGCACAGGTCCCGTTCGTGTTCGTTTAAAATGTGCTCGTAATCCGACGACAGTTGTCGGTTGCGTCGATGCAATTCGTCCATCTCGTGCGCGATTTTTTTGTGTTCGATCATTGCTTGTTCTTTCTCGGCCGATATTTCGTCGTATTTTGACTCGAGATGTTTCAATTTCGACAAGTTTTGCTTTAAAGTTTGATTTTCTTCGAGATTTTCGGTCACCTGCGATCGCAGATGCGAAATGTCCTCGACCATTTTGGCGTTTTCGAGTCGGGTCGTTTCGAAATTTTCGATCGAAATACGTAATTGCGTCAGTTCGGATTTGAGTCGTTTGTTTTCTTCGGTTCTTTGCGCGTCGACGTCGTTTTTCTCCGACCGCGCTCGCATGCACTCGTTCTGCGTCAATTGCAGTTGCGTTCGTAACGTTTCGATTTCCGACAGTTGGTCTTTTAGTTGGCGATTTTCTTCCGATTTGTTTCGATATTTTACTTCGCACTCGTCCAATTGTTTAATCAAATCGATTTGTTTTTCTTCAAGGGAGGTTCTTTCGCCGTTTCGGACGTCCAACTCTCGTCTGAGCGAATCTAAATCAGCGGCGTTCTTTAAACTTTCGTTCTGTGACAGTTCTTCCATTCCCGAGATTTTTTTTTGTAAGTCGATCACCCGGTTGTTTTTTTCTTCGATCGTTTTCGACGACTCGGCTAATTTATCTTCGACGGAAGCAAATTTTTCGTTTAAGCGTTCGCAATCGTTCATTAATTTTCGGTTAACCTCGGAAATTTGCGATAATTCACGCGACAGTTCGTCGACGTTCTTGGATAGCGTCGCATTTATTTTTTCTTTTTGTATAACCTCGTCGTTCAACTCTGTATATTTCTTTGACAATTTTTCAAATTCTATCTTAGTTGTTTCATTGATCGTATCCTGTCTTTCAGTCTCTTCGCGAAGCCTCAACACGTCTTTTTCTAAGATGTCTCTCTGCAACGACAACTCTTTAGAATTTAAAATTTCTTCGCGTAATTTCTCATTTTCTTGTTTTAAACTCGACAGCGCGTCCTCTAAATTTTTGTTCGTCGCCATCAACGCGCAATTTTCGTTCTGCTGCTTGCTCGAGACTTCTTGCAGCAGCGAAATCTCGTCTCGAATGACGTCGCAATGCTCGGCTTTCTCCAAGATCTCCGCGTTTAATTTTTCCTGCATCGACGCGAATTCTTTCTCGACGGAATCGAACTCGGCGGTCTTCGCCGCGATTTCTTCTTTGAGGCACGAAACTTCTTCGATCAAATCGGCCACGTTTCTCTCGAAGGTTTCGTTTTCGCTCGAAGAATTCAACAGCGACGAATTTTCCGCCTCCAGCTTCGCGACTTCTTCGTTCAGTCTTTCGATTTCGTCTTTGAATTCGACGGTGAGCTGTTTCATCCGCGCGTTTTCTTTTCGCAAAGTTGATAGCGCGTCGTCGCGTTCTTGGTTTTGTTTTTCGAGCGTCGCCAACTGTTGTCTTACGACGGCGCTCTCGTTGATCAACTCCAAATGGTTGTTTTCCAACTCGACGTATTTTTTTTTTCGATCGTCCAGTTCGGTCTGCAAATCGCGAGTCAACGTCTGCAACGATTTGATTTTGTCTTCGCTGCGCATGAGTTTAATTTCGGTGGCTTTGACGTCGTTTTCGTTCGACGACAGCCGCTGCAGTTTCGTCCTGAAGTCTTCTTTCGCTCGTTCTTCTTTTTCGTTGAACTCGGCCGACAATTTATCTTTTATTTTGGTTTCTAACGTCAACAGGCTGGTCTTAGCGTCGTCTCTCATTCTCGTCAAATTTTCTTCGTAGTCGTTTTTATTCGCTTGCAACTCCAACGAGATTTCCCGAAGATCTTTGCATCGAAAATCCAATTCTTCCTGCATAAGCGCAATTTTGCTTCGCAAATTCGACCTTTCCACGACGACTTCATCCATTTCGACCAAAACGTCTTCGTATTTCGATTGAAGTTCGTCCAATCGAAGTTTAAACTCTTCCGCCTCTGACGACCTTTTTCGTAGATCGGCGTTTTCTTCCTTCGCCTTTTCGAGTTCGATTTGCACGTCGTCAGTCCTGCGAAGCAATTCTTCATGTTCCCTCGTTAATTTATCGAGTTTTTCGATGTTAAAATCATTGGTGACTTTGACGTCTTCGTTTGATTTTCTCAAGTTCGCGATGATTTGGTTCATGTTCGCCATTTCGACCCTGTACTGCTCCAACTTGATCAGCTCGCTTTCGTAGCTCTTGCACTTCTGGTTCAGCGCGTCGATCTTTTCGATCAAATTCGAGTTTTGCGACTGCAAGTTTTCCAACTTGACGTTGGTCCCGTTGCTCTTCGACTTTTCGTACTTCTCCAAGTCGTGTTTTAAGGCTTCGACGTCGCGCTTCATGTTCGCTATTTCCAGGTCCTTGTTTTGTATTTCCGTATGCAGTTCCATTTTGTTCTGCGCCAGCTTCAGATTGTTCTCTTTTTCGCACTCGGCGAACTTGGATATCGTGTCGTTTTTGTCCTGCAGGGTTTTTTCCAGCTCGCTGATCTTCTGCTTGTACTCGGCTTCTTTCGTGTTGAAAATAATCGAATTGGCTTTGAGCTCTTGGATTTTGGCGAAGAAAGTTTCCGATTCAGCTTTTGCATCGTTTAGTTCCTTCGTTAAAGCCTCGACGTTGTCCGTGACGGTTTTATCGTTGTTTTCTAAACTTAGGTCATTGGCGGTGCCGTTGCGTAAAAATTGAATTTTCGTCTGCAACGTGTCGATTTTTATTTGCTTTTCGTCTAGTTCTACCCGCAGGGCATTTTCGAGATGGGCTTTCGCTTTCTGCTCGAGGGAACACTGCTCTTTCAACTCGTTCACTCGTCTAATCGCTTTGTCTTGCGTTTCTACCAGCACGCCTTTGATTTTCACGTTTTCTTTCTCTAAAATCTTGTAATGGTTGGCCAGGTCGGTGTAGCGACCTCGGTATTTGTGGTAACGCATCTGCGCCTTTTGAAACGCCGAGTACACCTGCTCTTTACTGACGTGGCCGAGTTGCGACGACATCGACGCGTTGTCTTCGACTTCACTTGCGGACGCATCGAGATCCGACTGCAAAATTTAAATCGTTTTACGTCTTTCATTTATTTATTTATGCGAAGTCAATAACAAAATAATACCTGCATGTGATATAAGTTCCCCGTCGGTTCGTATCTGGGTAAAAACGACACGTCGCTGGCCATCGAAGAGTTCGAGTATCTCCTGGTTCGGTCCATCGGAGTGGACGCATGTAAATTGACGTCGCTGAAGCCGGCGTCCAGCGTCGAATTCGAGGCGAGCGAATCTGAAAAACGCAAGTGAATCTTAACGTGGTGACGCGGAAGGCGCTTAAATTTACCGT
Source organism: Geotrupes spiniger (assembly GCA_959613385.1). Classification (NCBI taxonomy): domain Eukaryota; kingdom Metazoa; phylum Arthropoda; class Insecta; order Coleoptera; family Geotrupidae; genus Geotrupes; species Geotrupes spiniger. Next base: position 778,469 of record OY390740.1, read on the forward strand.
CGTCGCCCAGTGAGAAAAAATTGTCGTCGACCGAGGTGTTCTGCAGGCGATCGGTGACGGACTGGGTCAGCTGCTGTATCCGTTGCGGCGATATTTTCACTTCCTCGGCGATCTTGTCCTTCAACTTTTTGAACATCTTCGCGCGGTCACGCGAAAAACGCAAAACGACAAATTCAAAAACACTCCCGCACGATTAACCTAATCCAATTTGACGTGTCAGCTGTCAGATTCCAGGCGCGACCTGCGTACATGTGCCTATCGATTATTTCACCTTTAGAATTTGCGTGTCGTTCGTCGGGACGTGTTTCGAATCTTGATTCGTAAAGTGGCGTTGTTTCGTTTCGAGATTTTAGTTTGTTGCTGTTGGCGCTCTGGTTATTGACGTATGGAGGTGTTAATTGGCGGCGATTCGATAGGGTAGTACCAATAACGTAATAAAAATTGTTACAGCCACTTTGACGGTTAAATTTTCTTTATATAAAAATATTTTTATAAAAGAAAATATAATGGAGTGAACATGTAAGGGATTATGCAATTATTACGATATTTCAATATCAGCAATTCGTTTAATTTTAATGTTTTACAATTAACAAATTATTTCATATTAAACTTTATTGCCCTTGGAATTTTCGACAAATTGATTTTTTCATCTGAAAATTTTTATTCATTTGGAATTTTAAATATATCAAAAAAGTTTGTAATTTTCTTATTTTTGACTTTTTTTCTTAATTTAATTCTTGTTTATATTGTAGGTGATGTCACGTCAAACGTCAAGTTCAACGTGCTTTTGTGTCTGTCAATGTCAATGATAAAAACGTCAACATCAACGTCTAAGAGGTTTCAACCGCCAATGACAAATGTCAACGATAAATGTTAACGTCAAATGTCGATTTCAAATGTAACAAGTCAATGTCCAACGTCAAACGTCAGCATCAACGTCACACGTTAAGAATGCTTCATAACGTGTTTTTCTGCCTGTCAACTTCAAACGTCAACGAGAAACGCCAATGTCATACGTTAATGTTAAACGCCAAACGTCAACGTCAATGTCAAATGTTAATTGTGAGGTAATTTTATATTTTTTGGAAGATATTTAATACACAAGTATAGTAGTCATGCATTAAATATCTTCAAAAAACGCCATTACCTCGCATCTGTCTATTATTGACTTTGTGACATTTTTGTAATTTCTGTTAAAATTTAATAAACCAGTACCAGTGACTTTTTCGTGAAACTTGAACTGGCACCAGAAGCTAACCTACCCTGTTGTACTTAATCAAAACGAAAGGAAAAAAAAACCATTCATTTGAACATTCTCCTTTAATTAATCACTCCCTTCGTTTGGCTTATTCATCAAAGTTTTCTTCTTCCTTGATTACAATGGCATCATTGAGCGATTGCCATAACTCAAAAATATCGGTCGATTTGGGTTTCTCGTCAATGACGACAGTATCAGTGTCGCTTTCATTCAAGGCCATCGACAGTTTCCTCTCTATCGTATCTGTAAATCACCAAGAAGTTTGGAAATAATCTCGAGTTAACAACGACTTAGATTAACATCCAATGTTGATTGTTACCAAAAGTTTGAAAAAAGAAACCGCGAAATGCAATCATTTAAAATAAAAATATTGGTGTGTATGTAAAATAATAATAATTTATAATTCTTACCGTTGTCGATTTCAAACTTTTCTTCTTTTATCGTATCGGTCTCTTCCTCAATCGATTGGTTTCCAAACTCACCGACGCTTTGTACATTACATCGCATTACGTCGCTGTGTATTTTCACGTGTTCCACGGCGCTCCGCCTCGTCTTGCACCGTTTCTCGCCAATCTCGCACGGGTGCTTCCTGTCATCGGTGTGCACTTTCGCGTCTTTCGACAAGATACGTCTCGTCGTAAAACACTTTCTGCAGACGTCGCATTCGAACTCTCTTCTCTTCCCGTGCACTTTCGCGTGTTCCGACAAGCTCGGTTTTCGTTTGAAACGTTTGTTGCAAACGTCGCATTTGAAGTTTTTATCGCCGGCGTGTATTTTCACGTGTTCAGACACGTCTCGTTTCGTTTTAATGGACTTGCCGCAAATTCGGCATTCGTGCCATTTTTCGTCGGTGTGCAGCTTCGCGTGTTCCAACATGTATCGTCTCGTCGCGAAAGATTTCGCGCAAATCTCGCATTTGTAGCTTTCCCCGTTGTGGTTCACTTCAATGTGTCGTTGCATATTTCGTCGTATTTTGAAGCGTCTGCCGCAAATTGCGCATTTGTACTTGTCGTCGGCGGCGTGCGACTCGACGCGCTTCGACAGATGTGCTTTAAACGTGAAGTGTTTGTTGCAAGTTTCGCATTTGTGATTTCTTTCGCGGCCGTGTGTTTTTGTGTGTCGCGTGACGCTCGACGTTCTTGTGAATGGTTTCCTGCAAACGTCGCATTTGTAATTTCCCGACGTGGAGTCGCCCCTGCAAATTTTTGCGTCCGTCCGTGTCATATTCATCGGTACACAACTATCAACATGAACTGTATTTTCTATCTTCGCTGAATGGATTTCTTGTTCAACTGGCTCGTTATCGCTACAAGACACCAACAAATCATCATCACCACAAAATTTCAATTGAATTCTAACATCGTTACTAGCATTTCCAGTTGCACCGGTAGTTTCGAGTTTTATTTCCGTCGTCGACGTTCGACGTTCTTCTTCTTTTAACACGAGACGTTTTTCGGCATTTTTGCGGTCAATTTTATGAGAATGCTGGTAACAGGGCTGCAATTTTGGGATTAACGTTACAAGGCCAGTTGGTGCGGGCTTTACGTCGCCGATTGCGAGGTTAAAATCCATGGCCGCAAATCGAAATCCAATTTATAAATGAACACGTAAGTTATGAAATGTATATCGTCTTATTTTCTATTTCAATTAGATTTGTTCAGTTGAGCAGAAGATAATGAGCCCAAAAGCAATTACACTAATAAAAAAAAAATATGTTTTTACGCAGTCAATTTGACAATAATGACAGTTACCAAAGCACCCCCAAGCGGCGATTATTGCAACTGCGATGGCATCGATATACGTAAACAGCGTTGCCGTTCATGGTAAAATATCAGCAATGTGTGTCGATACGTTGACCTGAAATAAATTTGTAATTTCTTGCATTGCAATTTATGAGTAAGGCCCCAGTTATAACCGGGGCCTTACTCACTCAGTTTAACGTCAAAATCGAACGAATTATTTAGATTTATTTAGATTAAGCGGCCACACGTATTTTAAGTTGGCCATTCTGGTAAAAAGTAAGTTTTGCTCGATCTAGTTTTCTTTTATAATAAAAGTAGGTAGTGTTCTACAAAATTTAGTGTGATGTGGAACGCGTTTTAAACTTGTCGCACATAACTTCACAATTATGGATAATTAGTTCGCGCCATACAATTGAACGAATTAATTTCTTTTTATATATTGATGTGTTAAATGACTAAGGTGAAAAACACGGAGACATTGGAACAAGAAAGATTTTATTTTGACGAATTTACGACGATTTGTACCGAACAGGGCTATGTTATGAGTTGGCAGTATTGCCATTGCGCTCATTTCTCGGCGGATGTCAAAACTGTTGACACTGATAGAAGCGAGCGTCGCTTAATTTTTTTTTCAAACATGTTTCGTTCATTTCAATCGCACCCGAAATTCGCATAGACGCATCAGTGCTAGTGTCCACTGACGACAACGGTGATATTTTACAATAATGGTGAGTTACCGATCGGATTTCGTTAAGGTTAAGTCGGCGGTTCATACGAGTAGTTAGTGCATTTTGTTGTTGTTGTTGTTGTGAGCAACGGTCCTGCGACGCTTTGTAATAACAATTTTAGGAGCCCGTAATACCGACGATACCGCCGCCCGGATACGCGCCCCCGGCCGGCATCGGCACCCCGCCTTTGATACCGCCCGTGCAGATTCCGCAAATAGGTAATTTTCCACCTATTATACCACCTTTTAGTGTGCCTCCGCCCGGATTCGGGAGCTTCCCGCCGCCCCCGGCCAATCAAAACGAACAGTGGACCGAGCACAAGGCACCGGACGGCAGAACTTATTATTATAATTCTGTGACCAAACAGAGTTCATGGCAGAAACCGGACACGTTGAAAACTGCAACCGAGGTGAGTTTTTTTAAATTTATTTATTTTGCAATATAACGACGCGCTTTATTAATAAATTGACGTGTGGTTGTTACTTGTTTGAACGTTGCTATTTACGAGCCGTTTCGAACTTTTTAAGACGCACGCAGGTTACGCTGTCTTTTCCACAGCTGGAATGGATGCGGTGGACTACTCTAAGATTGATTTGTTACCTGCTAAGTTTAGATTGTCTTGGTAGATGGAGCCGATCGTGGATGCCCCACAGATTGAAATCGTTCGCTGGAATCAAGAAATCGAATTTGACCACCAGCCTAGTTTGTCGATGTGCTTGTTGTCCTTCCAATAGTTTTTATGTTAATTAAGTAAAAATTTCAGTTGTTATTATCGCAGTGTCCCTGGAAAGAATACACGGCGGACAACGGGAAAATATACTACCACAACATAAACACTAAAGAGTCTCGATGGGTCATACCGCCGGAACTGGAGGAGATTAAAAGCAAGATATTGAACGAGGAGTAAGTGATTTGTTTGTGTTACGAACGTGTTGTGACTTTCGGTTGTAGGAAGAAGCCGATCTCCGCGCCGGCCACTCCTACAGATGTCCCCAGTCCGTCGCCCACGCCGCCAGTTATCAACATCCAGATACCGACGATTAATTCCCCGAACATTTCTTCGTCTAGTAAGTGATTTTTTTTATGTGTTTTTAATAGTTTGTAAACGATTTCTTTTAGGTGTCAGTCCCGGCGGTAAAAGCGCGTTGGAAGCGTCGATGGCGGCCACGTTGGCGGCCATATCGTTACCCACGCCTCCGGCTAAAGTCGGTAAGTCGCGTTTAATCGTTCGAAGTTTCGTTTTCGTTTAATTGAGACGTTGCAGTCGACGAGGATTCGAATTTATCGACGCACAGCGAACCGCCGCCGAAAGATTCCCGAAACTCCACCCCCGAACCCAAAGTCTACAAGGACAAGAAGGAGGCGATGGAAGCGTTTAAAGAATTGCTGCGCGACAACAACGTCCCGTCCAACGCGACGTGGGAACAGTGCATCAAAATAATACAGAGCGACGCGCGATTCGACTCGCTGAAGCGGTTGAGCGAGCGCAAGCAAGTTTTCAACGCGTACAAGACGCAAAAGCAAAAAGACGAGAAGGACGAGAACCGGCTGAAGGCCAAAAAATCTAAAGAGTACCTCGAACAGTTCCTGCTCACCACCGATAAGATCACATCGACGACGAAATACTACAAATGCGACGAGATGTTCGCGACTTTGGAACTGTGGACGTCGGTCGGAGATTCCGACCGGAGGGACATCTACGAGGACGTCGTGTTCACGCTGTCGAAGCGCGAGAAGGAAGAAGGGAAGGTGCTGAAGAAACGCAACATGAAGAAACTGGCGGAGGTGCTGGACAACATGACCGAGATTAATTACGACACGACGTGGAGCGAAGCTCAGGTCATGTTGCTGGGGAACGACGGGTTCAAGAACGACGTGAATCTCTTAGGTTAGATTTTGATTTGTTTGCGCGAAAGATTAAATTAATTTGTTGCAGCGATGGACAAAGAGGATGCGCTGATAGTCTTCGAGGAACACATACGGGTGTTGGAGAAGGAAGAGCTCGAGGAGAGGGAGCGCGAGAAGAAGCGACAGAAGCGACAGTGTCGCAAAAATCGAGATCAATTTCTCGCCCTCCTGGATACTTTGCACGAGGAGGGGAAGTTGACCTCGATGTCGTTGTGGGTCGAACTTTATCCGATCATATCTGCCGACATAAGATTTTCTGCTATGCTCGGTAAGTTGAAAGTTTATGCTTGTGGCGCAAAAATTTTAATTCAATTTATTAAATATTCCCGAATTAGTTAAATATTCTAAAAATCTTTTAATCTGTCGACCGTTTCAGGACAAAGTGGATCCACGCCGTTAGATCTGTTCAAGTTTTACGTCGAAGATCTAAAGGCGAGGTTTCACGACGAAAAGCGCATCATCAAGGAAATACTCAAGGACAAGAATTTCGAGGTCAAAGTGGACACGACGTTCGAACAGTTCGCCACGATCGTGTGCGAGGATAAGAAGAGCGCCACCCTCGACGCCGGCAACGTCAAATTGACGTACAATTCTTTGCTGGAGAAGGTTTGTTGTTTCGTCGGGCGACCAACGATTGGTAATTTTGTGGGTTGCAGGCCGAAGTTAAAGAAAAAGAACGACTGAAGGAAGAGAACAAACGGATGAAAAAGTTGGAGAGCGACTTTAAGAAGTTGCTGAGGGAGATGAACATTAATTTTGATTTGTCGTGGGACGACGTTAAGTCCAAGTTGGAAAACGAGGACGAGTATCTGGCGTTTGCTTCGGACGCCGAACGAAGTAGAGTTTATAAAGTAAGCAAGAGAGTAACTGTGGGGTTGCTTAAATGTAAATATTTTGTTTTGTTTGTATTTTTATAAAAGTGAAGGCTATTAGATAATTAATTTGAGATAAAGAATAAACTCGTATTGTACAACAGCATAGATTCTATTTTAAGTCGATTGTTGTCCATAACGAATTAATGTTATTGTCAAGTCTATTGTGTAACTGTAGAGTTTAATAAAAAAAAAATCATATTTTGTAAAATCTACCTCTGCTCTTTGCTCTTATGCATTTTATACTAAGCAAGTTTCTATTTCAAGTTGATTGTTGTCTGCAAGTCTATTATATTTGTTAATTTCCCTAATCTTTAATTGATAACAGGACTTCCAACACGAAATGGAAGAGTCGTGCAGCCACCACCACTCGCGGTCGAGAAAGTCGAAAAAATCGAAGAAAAACAAAAAGTACAAGTCGTCGAGCAACAGCGACTCGGAGAGCGACAGGAAAAAGTCTAGGCACCGTTCGAGGAGCCCGTCGCCGGTCTCCGAAGACAGCGGCGAAGAGTACAAGAAGAAAAAGTCGAAAAAGAAACACAAGAAAAAGAGTCCATCTGTGAGTTACTGACACATTTATTCTATTCCGTTCGTTTTTCGTTTGTTGTGTTCCGTCGTCACGTTTGAGAGAAACAAGGCGCGCACGTGCCCGCGGGCCGTTTAGTTTTTTTCCTGGTTTCTGTTAACTCTGTACAATATAAACGATTTGAAATATAAGTTTGTTCGTATGTATTTTGGTTGTGTTTTAGGGAGTTGTCGCTTGTGTTTGGGTTTAGTTGCTCGGCGGCGTGTGCGTCGCGACAAATTTCGGTCTCGGCCGTGCGAGAGTTGAAATCTCGAAAGGCCGGTGGACCGTCTAATCATAAGTTTTTTTTAAAAATTATAAAATGCATTTATTTGTTTTAGATGAAACAAAAATTTTTTAATATGATGTATTTTGTTTTAATTGAACAATTTCACTTTACGTTGTTTCAACGTCTGCGACACGATCGAACAGAGTGTAAAAAGTTTCACGAACAAGACTGACTACGTCGAAATCTACGGTAGTAATCTACATATGGAATGGAAAATGGAACCACCCTGTTTTTGGAGAGGGTCGTATATTTTCACTTGCAAAATTTTCGTTTCGATGTCTTTTGAACTTTTCGATTCATGTCTGAAGTAACGACACCACAACGACGGTGTAAAGAATCTCAGAGAAATTGATCTTTTATCTCAAATGTGAACGAAAAAGTAGAATTACAATGGAAACGAACAATTACAGTCGAAATGGGCTTCGTATTAACACTCTGCACAACCACAATCGTTACCAAATTATCTGCTAAACAATTTAAAATTTATTTTACATCAGAACCTGGTCTTCATGTCTTCATTAGTTAGTCCTAGTCTGCAAATCTTAATTAAAGCACATGATGGATGGGTCGGTCATATCCGTCGATTTAAATTGATGCATACTCATTGGTCCCATTGCGTTATTTTTGCTACAGTTCCGATGCGTCGATCATGGTTGCAGCTCATCCCTAGAACATGAGACGATATCGTCAATTTCTTCTGTCACCTAGTGTCGTTAAAAAGATCCATTGGAGCTATATATTTTTCTATCAGTAAAACCAAATCACCCGATCGGCCGTTACAATTAAATTCATACCATGGTCGAGAAAAAAAAGTAGTTTACCGAACTATCCAAATCTGCGAAAATAAGACACGAAAATTAAACAATTAAAACCAATTGTTTGTTTTGAAATCGATACCGTTGTGAGTTGTAAATCTTTTGTTTTATTTATTAAAAGATTCTGTAATTGCAATGGTTATTATGCAGAGGAGTCCGTCGGTGGAGAGACCTGCGACCAAACGTTCGAACCGAAGACCGTCCGAGAGCGATCCCGCCGGCAAAAACAGTGAACTACTAAGTGAGTCCGAATTGGAAAAACAAAGGGCGCTCCTGTTAGCGCAGCTAAAAGAACCCGAAAGCGATTAGGTCTGTTGTTCGCAGTGTCTTTTTTCTTTTTTTATTTGGAGAGAGTAATAAATAGTGCTTTAAAATCGAAAATTGCGTTTTTATGTGTTCTTGGTCGGCGACGCGAAGGTAAGTCACCCACCCTCTGGTCTTTCGGTTTACTCGTAGCTCGTAAGAATCATATCGTTGTCCGTTGTGGAAAATTTTGTTTGGTGTTTTTTAATCGTTTTCGTTAAAAATTGAATTTAATTATTTCGTTTGATTGTCACGCACCATATCCAACTGGGTTCATATCCAATGAATCCAACCCAACCCAATCCAACTCGTGAAGATTTAAAATGTTTCGAAAAAAAAATAAACCCCCAAAATAAATTTTATGTGGACTTCTTATTCTTATTTCTAATTCTTATTTTCAAATGTCATTGGCAGTGTGTATTCGTTTCTTCTTTTGATTCATTTAAATTTATAACAAATTTCAGAAACTGAACCCAACCTAACCTAAATCAACCCAACCTAACTCATGATGATTTAAAATGTTTAAAAAAAAATAAACCCCCAAAATAAACTTCTTGATATTTTCACGTGGCTGACTTCACGATAATTACATTTCGCGATGACAGTTACCAACTAAAATCCCCATAAACATTTGCGTTGGAAAGTGTCCAGGGTCACAGAGCACCCGGACACATAATCAATAACCAATTATAATAATAAGCACCGAAAAATAGAATCGTCGTTATCAAGACTTGGGTTGGGTTGGATTGGATTGAGTTGGGTTGGGTCAGGGTTGGGTTGGGTTGGGTTGGATTGGATTGGATTGGGTTGGATTGGATTGGGTTCTGCAGTAAAAGTAATGCAAGTACAAGAAAACTGACATTTGATTACGAGCGTTAGGGACATTCATTTTATTAAAATTTGAAAATTTTAGTTATTTAATCTTTTTCATTTTGGCATTCGTCGTGTCAAATTATCGCCAAAAAAATCCTCTACACCCAAGTTTTCCAAATGTAAACTCTACTAACGTAACGTAACGTACCTTCATTCAAACAAACTCATTCATCGCAATTCACGATCGAATCGAACGAAGGAAATAATTCAGAATGCATTTTAAACGCGAGAAGAGAAGGAACGGCGTGATAAAGTGTACGCCATGTTGTCAGTGACGTAGCTATACGGTGATGGTTGCTATGCTACATTTGGAGAATATGTCAAAGTTTGACGTTTGACATTTTATTTAGTTCGGTTGACGTTTTCTATGGTACTCGTTAATTATCTTTAAAGAAAGTCTTTTAGGAATAGAACTTCAAATCGTACAAATGTTAAAAAAAAAACGTATGTCAACAACAATATTGAATCATAGAAATAATTCCAAAAGAATATAACATTCAAATTAACTAAAATATACAAAGAGCTGCTAAGAATTTATTTTATTTAAAAACTAGATAATTCCGTTGTTGCCTTAAATTATTTAAATTACATTTTTTTGCGCCGGGTAATTTTATGCCATTTCTTGTGGGGCACTAAATTATTTCGTTACGGCGCTGTCGCGGGCGTCCGCCTCTCGCGCCGGCCCTGTCGCCGATCACAGCCTCCTATCTTTCACGATTGCCGCGGCATATCATTAAACAAACGAGCACAACAATAACGCGGCAAATCTAGCAAACAACGACGACACGAACGTCGCGCTCTGCGTTCCTTCTAATCTGAAGATAATAACCGTAATTTTAACTCGCATCTCGCAGTCTCGCCGCCGGTTATCTCGACGTCGCGATACGGTGCACGCGAACGCAACTTTTCGTTTCAAAATCCGTCCTTTCCGCGAACCGGGGGCCATAAAAAAACGATTGTGCGCGAAAAATGCGGATCGCGCGTCCTTATCGCGCCTTTGTGCGTTAATTCGGTAAACAGCGGCCGCACAATTGCATGTTTACGATTTCGTTCATGTGTCGCGTGTTATCGGCGGGCAGGCAGTTCGAGGAGAAATGCCAGTTGAATAAGTCCCGTTTTTTTTTTTCTGGCATCTGTCGAGACGTTCCGCGCGACTACGTGCAGTTTCAGATTTGGCGAGTCGTCGAAATGGAAAGCGATCGGCCGAGGGGGGAGGAAGATTTCGGCGACGAGGAGAACGCGGTGGGTGTGTTGACCGACAACAGCGGAACGGCCACGGATATATCTTGGAAGGATTCCTTGAAGCAGGTACGTCGTGAAAGTGTTACGTTGTCGTCGTAAAAATGTGCGAGCGCGCGCCCGCGTTGGCGAACAATCAAATCCGGAAACTATTTTAAATTTAATTTATTTTAGTTATGTGATATTTTAATTCTTCGTTTTATTATTCGTTTTTTAATTTTGTTTAAATTGTCGTATTGGAGACATTAAGATTCCACTTAAGCTCAATACATCTTGATCCAGTCGGCGCAAATTTAATTTAATTTAATTTAAAAAACGCATCGGCTACGTTTTAAAATTTACAAATCGATCATCAACGCGGCCTTGCTCGCGCACTGTCAAAATTGACAGGTGTCTGATAAATGTAGCTGACAACGGCCGAATTGAACAAAATATGTACACAAATAATGGAAATTTGTTTTTCTTTCGTTAGTGACGTTAAAAAACAATTATTGGCAATATTTTTCCGGTATTGCGCGAGTTTTCAACGCGAACGTCGATCAGACACCTGTCAACTTTGAAGGCTCGTGACCAAGGCCGAATTGATGTTTCGATTTAAAACTTCGATCATCTCATTAATATTTCGCGAATTCATTGCGTTTCGTTCACTACAGCCCTCCTTGGGCCTTGACCTCGTGTAACTTGTGCCTCCGTGACGCTCTATCTTGTTTGCATTTGTTTAACTTATTTACAAAATATTCAAACACATCCAGCCTGTGATTATTTCATTTTGACTTAATCACTAAAATGATAAATTTAAATTAGGGCATTGTTGTAGTCAATTATGGAAATTTTTATGTCGGTGTTATTACTTTTAGATCCTGGCGTGTTGTATAGCACATAGTTTGGTCGTGCAAGCCGGCATTAACATGTCGTTTAGTGCCGTGCTCTTACCACAATTAACGGCCGACGGTAGCGAAATCGTCGTGTCGAAGTCCGAAGCGTCTTGGATCGGTGAGATTTTAATTAAAGTTAAATTATTGTCGTATGTAATCGTTTTGTTCGCAGCTAGTCTGGTGACTTTGTCTCTACCAATCGGTTCTTTGATGTCTGGTCCGCTGATGGACAAATGGGGCCGTAAAAAACTATGCTTGGCTTCCGCCGTACCGTTCATAGTTTCTTGGCTACTGCAGGCGACGGCCAGCACCACGTGGCAGATATACGTGGCCAGGATATTAGCCGGATTCAGCGGAGGTGAATAATTCCATCGCGCCAACGTCCATCACGTCATCGTCGCATGTTTTCAGGTTTGACGGTCGTTTCGACGGTTTACGTGAGCGAAGTGACGCACCCGAACTTCCGACCGATGCTCTTGAGCTTGAACAGCGTCTTCGTGGCCTTCGGCATTTTAATAACGTGCGTGTTCGGCCTGTGGTTCAACTGGCGAACGATGGCCACGATATACTGCTGCCTGGTCGTCTTGTCGTTGTCCGGGCTGTGGTTCATCCCGGAGAGCCCGCACTGGTTGGTCACGTTCAAGAACGACACGCACGCCGCGGCCAAATCCCTACGGTGGCTCTACGCGGACTCGAAGGTGCTTAACAACCGCAAAAACCGTCGCATTCGATTCACGTTAATTTTTCTAACTAGATATTCGAGGTCGAGTACAAACGAATGCTCGACGTCAAGACCAAAAAGCAGCTGTACGACAACGTCGGCAACGAGGACGAAAAATCGAAACTGCTGAAGTTCAAAGAAGACTTGAACTTGTACAAGGAACCCGTGATATACAAGCCGTTGATTATTCTCCTGTTGTTGTTTGTGTTCCAGCAGCTTTCGGGCGCTTACGTCATAATTTTTTACGCCGTCGATTTGTTCAGGGAAATCGGCGGGCACTTCCAGAACGGGATCGACGAGTTCGTCGCGTTGGTTCTTTTGGGGACGATACGTTTCGTCATGGCGATTATTTCGACGTCGGTGGCCAAGAAGGTCGGCCGCAGGCCGTTGCTGTGCACGTCGTGCATCGGGATGTTCCTCACGAGTTTGATCGCCGGCTTCTACATGTATTTAACGGCCGTACCTAAAGAAGAATTGGCAAAGTTGCACATATCGAAGGAGGACGACAACATAACGCTGATTTGCGTGTTGGGGTACGTGTGTTGCAGTTCCTTGGGGTTCCTGGTGATACCGTGGACGCTCATAGGCGAACTGTTGCCGGTTAAAGTGCGAGGGAAGCTCGGCGGGCTCCTCGTCGCCTTCGCTTACGTCTTGATGTTCGCGATGGTCAAAGCTTTCCCGTTCATACTCGAAGCCGTCAACATCCAATGCATATTTTACGTCATATGCGTCGTTAATTTCATCGCGGTGCTTTTCATTTTCTTCTTCCTGCCCGAAACTCTCGGGAAGAGTTTCGCCGACATCGAGAAGTATTTCAGGAAAACAAACTAAACTAGTTGAGTAATTTAAATTAAACGAAATCAAACAAACGTAACTCGTCGACGAGTTACATTGTAAATAAAAATATAGTTTCGTTACTTAAGTGTTGCATGTTTTAAAAATCAAGTCGCATCGACATATCGAAATAAATGAATAAAATATTTATAAATAAATCAAATAAAACAAAACGAAAACAAAACAAATCTCGTCTGTGATATTGAAAGAAATATAAAATCATGAAAATTAGCAGAAAATTTTAAACTAAATTAAATAAATCAAAACAATTACCAATTTAATTTAAACAAATTAGAATGAAGAAAATAAAATGATAATAATCGAATAACCAAAATCATTAGAACCCCCTATCACTCTCCCGTGGTTACGCCACTGTATACGCTGTTGTTAGTTCACAAGTTCATGTGGCGCCACCAGTTAATATAAGAATTCCGTTGTTACCGGCATCCAAACAAACAATTATTGAATTCCTAGAATTGATAAATAAATTTGCGACGTAATCTCCAAAATCGAATTTAACGAACCACCAATAATGACTCGCAACATCAAAGCGCCGGAAACGTTTCGTGAATTCATCGACAATTAAAATGACGCAATTGTCGGTAACGTCAGCTTTCTCCTTATCGGTTGGCACACCTGTTCGACCGAGCTTTTTAGTGACTTGACGTGTGCGGTTGGAAGAGGTTCGTGCGTCCCGATCTCGTCCGTTGCTCGCTTTACCCGTCGTGTTTCGACGCACAGTGACTTAAACGACGCCCTGGATGCCGTTCTGAGCGATCCCGCGACAGTTTCCAGGTGAGTCCGTCCGTAGTTTCGCTCGGAATCATTTGCCCGTGTCATTTGTCAAAATGACGTCAAATTGCCACAGTTTAACATTTCTGTCGCGGTCGCAATTGCTACTCAACATTCAATAGTCACGTTGTTAGAATTACTTATTCAATTCGGCCGAGTTTAACGGTCACGGCGTTCGTGACGTCGGCGACGATTTGCACGATAGGTTTTCTTCGCGTGCGTCTAATTAAAAATGGTATTTCGGGAAATGTTTGCGGCGAAAACAACGTTCGACTTTGAGACGGGTTTTTGGCGTTCGGCGCGCGGAATGAAATCGACCGAAAGGATAAGTTTATCTGTGGTGTATTTTTAACTGCTTTTATCTTGTTTGGCTTAGTTCACTGACCTATATAAGTTCCAAGGACGCGCTATTTGCGAAATTTACGAATCAATGTCACTGGCGAGGTCGTTTGTGGGTAACGATTTTATTTTTAAAAAATTCTCGGTGTTTGCCCAAAAGCATCGTCTGATGTTGACGTTAGAGGTGAAGTTCAAATAATAAAATTAAAAACATTATGACGTCACGTAGTAAGTAATACGACTTGCAAAATTAAATAAAAATGGATTATTATAAATAAAAGAAATGTAAATTATTTGACACTGACAACTGACAGGTGTAATCTGACGTTCATTATCGCCACCGAAAATAGTTGCGTATAAATGTCATTTTTATTGAATCAAGAAAGTTGTGAAAGATGTTACGGTGCAACGCCCGGCGACCGACATCCCGTCCGTTCGGAAGAGCGATCGTACGATGTTGTACGTAACGCGTGCACCGATCCAGCGTGTCGTGGCCATGCCCCAGTCATGACCACCGGCAATTCGGGTATTTAGCGTCGACGCACGCGATTCGCCCGCCAGTTGTGGCGCGTTTCTCGTGTGATCCGTTTTGTGCCGGTCCATTGGATTCTGGATTTGTGTGCGTTTTGGAGTTTTCGCCGTTGTCAAGTAATTTGTTTTTGTGCTAATTGGACGCGATTTGTTTGTCGTTTCTTGTAATTACGTTGTTTGCGTTGGTTAATTGGAGGTTAACTTAATTGAATTGATTGCGTCGTTACGATAATTTAGTTCAATTTGTTTTGATTTAAACGGTTCGTATTTTTTATTTAAGTGACTGGGGGGGGGGGGGGGATATCTTTAAGTAAATGCAAATTTTTATATATTTTTGATTTAATTTTTTTTTTGATAATTCGTGAAATAAAATTTTCAAAAGAAACAAAAAAGTATTTTTAAAAATGTCGTTTATACAAAAAAAATTGAATAGGTTGAATTGTGATTTTTTTGAAAATTACTACGTGCTCGGTATTAATTATTTAAACTTTATTTAAATTTTAACATTTCGCACAACAGAGCCCAACCTTTTTTTTCTTTTAATTTAAGCGGCGGTTTTAGAAACTTACTCAGGTTACACCCAAGGTCAAGCCGATCTTGTCGTTATTATCAATCTTTGTTTGCGCTCCAAACGACGACTTTAATTAATTTCAACCAGAACGTGACGACCCCGTCCGAGTTATTCTTTTTTTTTTTTAGTTCGCGAAGCGGCGCTGATAACCGCACCGCTTGTTTGCCCGCGTCGTGTTGTCGATCTCCATCGCCAATCAGATTCGTTGCGTGCGTTTCCTTTTTTTGCGTCCCGGGGTCGCCACCTCCGTTACGAACTCCATCGCGTTGAAATGTCGAACCTATTAATACTTGGACTGCGGCGTGCGTTACGCAAGACCACTTCCTCTTGCAAGATCTCCTACGTCCCAAATTGGTAACCCATTGTGCGCCGCACAATGGGCCATTCTTCGTTTCGTTACGCGCGCACCTGATTGCCGGGATGCTTCGGTGCAAAGGTCGCTTTCGTCGGACGTCAAGTCGTCAAGCGAGCGAAATGAAATAATTCGAGTGATCTGTGGTCGATGAATCGCAAATTGCAATTGTTTTAAATTTACGTCAAATATTTGATTACTGTGACGTTTTAATATTTTAACACATGCGCTAGTTGTATGTTATTTTTTTATAAAAAGAACGTATTTAAATGTTGGATAATAAAACGTTGTTGACTTTTCCAAGAATCCACACATGTGCAAATATTTGCGACGATTTTTATCGCATCGCCACAATAGATTAAAAGCATGGACGGCGTTCATGTGAATCGGCGCGTCTGGTTCGCGGTGAAGTGAAAGCGTCGCGGTGGCTAAGTGCAAAAGAAAGTACGGGGGGCGTGTTTGGTATTTGTACAAGTCCCGTATATGTGTTTGGGGTTTTGCGGAAAAATTGCGTCTTAATTTTGTTTTCGTTTCAATTAGGTGATTTGCTCTCGTTATTAAAAGATAAGGTTCGTGTAACGTTGCTTGATTAAAAATGTGTCGAGATGGTTAATTGAAATTCAAATGCGAATAAATAAATCGTGCAAAGAAAACTAAACTAATTGTCTAAATGTCATTTTTTGACAAATAAATCAAACGTCAAAAATTGCATTTGCGTAAATGTCATTTTTTAGAAACTGTCAGAATTGTCATAATTATCGATGTCAATTATGTCAAATTTATGATTTATGATGCGCTCCAGTTATAATGCATTAAAAATTCTCTGCGTATATTTGATCGATAGGCATAATTATGGCCACGTAATAGTTGTTGTATCGTATGATGTTGCAGTTTCGCAACTCGCCGTCGACGTTTAGTTTATCGCGGGAGGTGGAAAATGTGCGTTTTATTTATTTTGTGTTGTCTTGTCGCAGGTAGTTTTTAACGCACGACTATGTCCGCGAAGGCGATAAGGGAGGCCACCGGCAAGGACCTCATCAACAGGCTGCTGGACGGCGACACGGCCGTCGCGAAATGCAGGTTCGCCTCCGTCGATCCGACGACGAAGGTTTCCGACCTGGTCGCCGACAATCCCTGGCTGAAGACCGAAAAGTTGGTCGTCAAACCCGACCAGCTGATCAAGAGGCGAGGAAAGTTGGGTAAGAGTTGTTTTTGTCGTAATTGTTTTTGCTTGCGCGAGGAAAAAAAAAAACGCAACGAAACGTCGATGGCAGCAAATCGTGAACCACCCATTGGGCAACGATTTCTTTATAGGTCACCGCGTTAATAATGCACGATAGTCGAGAATTGAGTCACGTGCCGTGCGTGGCGGCAGCGCCGAGTATCTAGATTATTAAAATGTAATAATGGGAAAGCGAATGCACTTTGAAGGTCGTGCATGTTTTAAAATGAAATTATTTAACATGCAAGTTAACGTATGTAACGTTACGTGATGTGAATTGTTGTAACTGATTGATCGTTGATGCGTTAAAAAAAAAATATTTGTAGAAATTTATCGTTTTGACGTTTGTTTTGAAAATGACAATTTAACGTCAAAAATTATTTTTAATGTGCACGTTTACCTTTAATTGTTTTAACCGAACTTGATACTGGTATCGCGTCGCCGACCGTGGCGGCCTTCAAAAATTCTCTTTCTTGACGGTCGCGGCACTTTTTCTCTGTAAACGTCACCGCTCTAATTTGCGGTAACGTCATAACCCGTCGTTTTTTATCATTTCGATAGCTGGGGCCGTTTCCGTAAACTAATTAGACGCGTTTAGACGACTCCAACGGTCGAGTTGCGTAGTAAAAAAACGTCAGATTGGTCCAAACGACGCCGCGTAAAATTTGCATTTTAAGTTTGTGCCAATCAAACGTCAAACGTGTCGTTCGTTAATTAACAGGTGGCGATGTGCGATCTCGCCGATTGATGATAAACGTCAAAACATTGACGTTGATTTTTCAAGCTTTAGCTAATATGGATTTTATCGTGTTCGCTAACGCAACGGTTGCGAGTTTATAAATTTGGGCCAATTAAATGTTTCGTGTACGAAGCGATTCAACGGTTGGCGTTCGCTATCGCGACCAATGGTGGGTGTACAACGATTTAGCCGATAAAGCAGTTTTCGTTCCCGCGACATATTGATGTCTTCATCGCTCACCATTTTCGTTTCGCATGCAATCCTTTCGTTCAATTTCGTGGCAAGAAATGTAGATCAGCTTTCAGATGAGCTCTGACGTCACAACTTGTTGTTGGTGAAGCACGCGTTCAAAAACTTCGCAAAAATTGAACGAAAATACTCGAAATAAAATCAAACATCGCAATTGATAATCGCCATAAATTGGTAACGAAAAACGATTTTTTTAAGGTCTGATCGCCGTGAACAAGGATTTCGACGGCGTGAAAGAATGGATCGACGCCCGAATGAACAGGGACCAGAAGGTGGGAACGGCGACGGGCAAGCTCAAGAATTTCATCATCGAACCGTTTGTGCCGCACACCGCCGAAGAAGAGGTCTACGTGTGCATTTACTCGCACCGTTTCGGCGACACGATACTCTTTCACCACGAGGGCGGCGTGGACGTCGGCGACGTCGACGCCAAGGCCTCGAAGCTGGAGGTGCCCGTCGGGGAAGACCTAAGCAAAGACGTGCTCGAAGATACGCTTCTGACGAACGTGTCGGGCGCGAAGAAGGCGGCGATTTCGAAGTTCGTCTTTGCCCTGTACAAGTTTTACGTGGAGATGTATTTCACGTACCTGGAGATCAATCCGTTGGTTGTCACGGACGGGGATATTTATGTGTTGGATCTCGCGGCGAAATTGGACGCGACGGCCGATTTCCTTTGCAAGCCGCAGTGGGGCGAAATCGATTATCCGCCGCCGTTCGGTCGGGACGCGTATCCAGGTTAGTTGGGTTGCGGCGCGACGAGGATTTGTAATGTCTTGTTGCTCGTAGAGGAGGCTTACATCGCTGATCTCGACGCGAAGTCCGGGGCTAGTTTGAAATTGACGATTCTTAACAAGGCCGGTCGGATTTGGACGATGGTCGCAGGTGGGGGTGCGTCGGTTATTTACAGCGATACGATCTGTGATTACGGCGGAGCGGGTGAATTAGCCAATTACGGGGAATATTCAGGTAAATATGAAAAATAAATATTGTGTCCTTGTCGGGCAAATGAAGTTATGTTGTTATTGTTATTTTAATGTTTGTTGTAAAAATAATATTACTAATAAATTTTAATTTTAGGTGCGCCTTCTGAACAGCAGACTTACGAATACGCCAAGACGATTCTGTCATTGATGGTGCAGGAGAAACACCCGAAAGGCAAGGTGTTGATCATCGGCGGTGGCATCGCCAACTTCACGAACGTCGCCGCCACATTCCGAGGCATCATAACGGCGCTCAGAGAATTCCAGCAGCGCCTGATCGAAAACAAGATTTCGATATTCGTGCGAAGAGCCGGCCCCAATTACCAAGAAGGTCTGAGACGGATGAGGGAAGTGGGGCAGACCTTGGGTGAGTTCCTCGACGATCAAAACCACATTTTACAATTTTGATTCTCGCAGGGATTCCTTTGTACGTCTTCGGCCCAGAAAGTCACATGACCGCAATTTGCGGCATGGCCTTGGGCCACAAACCCATACCGAAGGAGAATCTAATCAGCAACGAGGCCACGACGACCGCCAACTTCTTGTTGCCCAGCCAGTCGGGTTCGGAGGGAAATTCGACGAGCGAATCGGTCACGGCCGTCGACGGACCGGTCACGTGCACCCGACACCCTGCCGTAAGCGATTTTCGTTTTATTTCGTTTCGGTGGTTTGGTTCTTTGTTTTTTATTTTTTTTTTGTTATGGTTTCCGTGTGGGTCGGTAAATCTCGTCGTTTACCGACCCGAACGTTTTTCGCTTGACTAATATTTTCGGTTCTGTTCTAACATGACGAGGGTTTGAAATTTGTGCAAAAAATTAATTTTTTAAGGACCAAGGATCAAATCACGTAGAGTTACGGATACCAGAATATAACGATGAGGTAATTAGATTAGATTTATTTTTCTGTGTGGGTTTTTCGGCGCGATTTTGGTTTTATTGGTCGTTTCGTTGACAGGGCGACGCGTCGACGAAGTTGCCTATGTTTTCGGTGGCGACGAAAGCGATCGTTTGGGGCATGCAGACCAGAGCTGTTCAAAGCATGTTGGACTTTGATTTTGTTTGTCGGAGATCGGAGCCGAGCGTAGTTTCCATCATATATCCGTTTACTGGCGACCACAAGCAGAAATATTACTGGGGGCACAAAGAGATTTTGATTCCTGGTAAGATTTGCAATCAAAATTTAAAATTTTAATAAATTCGTTTATGTTTAGTGTATAAGAAAATGAACGATGCAATGAACAAACATCCCGATGCTGATGTCTTGGTTAATTTTGCGTCGTTACGTTCTGCGTATCAAAGCACCGTCGAGACCATGGACTTCCCTCAAATCAGAACAATCGCTATAATCGCCGAAGGCATTCCGGAAAATATGACGAGGAAACTCATCAAGTTGGCAAATGAAAAGAACGTTTCGATCATCGGACCGGCGACCGTTGGTGGAGTGAAGCCAGGCTGTTTCAAAATAGGCAACACTGGCGGTGAGTTGATTGAAAAAAATTCCAACCCAATATAATTCAAATTCATTTTGAATTGAATTGTAAATATTTTTAACATAAAATTTTATAAATGTGAATGCACTTTCAACACAGTTAAACTTATTTATCTTATTTATGACGTTTAATCGTCGATATCACTTAATCTAATCTATTCCTGATAAATAAACTCAGTTGGTTGTTAACTTTGTATCGATGAGCATGGATTTTCTGGATGATTTGTTTTTGTCCTCAGGTATGATGGACAATTTGCTGCATTCCAAGTTGTACCGGCCTGGAAGTGTCGCGTATGTTTCGAGATCAGGGGGAATGTCCAATGAACTGAATAACATAATCTCGAAGGCCACTGATGGGGTCTACGAAGGTGTGGCTATAGGTGGGGACCGCTACCCAGGCACAACGTTCATGGATCACATTGTACGGTTAGTAAAATTTTTTTTTTAATGTGTACGAATAAAATTGAAAAAAGTGTACGTATCGTTGAACTTTGATTTGTTTGTTTTCATAAGTTCATAATTTTAGATATCAGCAAGATGAGAAGATCAAAATGATCGTTCTGTTGGGTGAAGTCGGTGGTACCGAAGAATATGAAGTCTGCGAAGCAATACAAAACAAAACGGTCACGAAACCTTTGGTGGCTTGGTGCATAGGCACTTGTGCCGGTATGTTCACTGCCGAAGTTCAATTCGGCCACGCTGGCTCGTGCGCGAACTCGAACAAAGAAACTGCGACGGCCAAGAACGACGCATTAAAAGCGGCTGGCGCTTACGTCCCGAATTCTTTTGATGAGTTAGGCGAGATCATAGGAACTGTTTACCAGAACTTATTGAAACAGGGACGTATTGTTCCGGCACCCGAAGTCCCACCGCCGACAGTTCCCATGGATTACAGTTGGGCTAGAGAGTTGGGACTCATTCGTAAACCTGCGAGTTTTATGACTTCGATTTGCGACGAACGAGGCCAAGAACTTTTATATGCCGGTATGCACCTCTCACAAAATTGGTTTTAAATATTTGTTACATCAGTCAATCAAGATTCACTAACATACCGTAGACTTAAAAATTGATTTATCAAATTATGATACTTCTGAAAAATTGACATTCATATTACAATATTGGTCAACACATATTTGGAAATAATGAACGTTTATTGAATGGCACGTCTAAAATATTATACGTACAACAGGATAAAATTGAGCTTTATTTGATTAGGAGATTAAGTCCTTGACTAAACCTGTTTTAATCTGATAGTATATCATATCTATAATATGTTTATTTTGTTTAATTTTCTAGGGATGCCTATATCAGACGTACTTAACAAAAATGTAGGAATCGGTGGTGTAATATCGTTGCTTTGGTTCCAAAGGTGTTTGCCCCCGTACGTATGTAAATTCTTCGAGATGTGTCTGATGGTGACGGCTGATCATGGTCCGGCCGTTTCCGGTGCCCACAATACGATAGTTTGCGCTCGTGCGGGGAAAGATTTGGTCTCAAGTCTCGTGTCTGGTTTGTTGACGATCGGCGATCGATTCGGTGGCGCGTTGGACGGAGCGGCGAAGCAATTTAGCGAAGCGTACGACATAGGTACGATCCATGTACTTTCAACATCGTTGTTTCAACATTAATTTCAGGTTTGCATCCTGCGGAGTTTGTCAACCAGATGAGGAACAAAGGGCAATTGATTATGGGAATCGGCCACAGGATTAAATCGGTCAATAACCCCGATCAACGGGTAAAAATTGTGAAGGAGTTTGTCGTGGAGAATTTCCCGGCGACGCCGTTGCTTATGTACGCACTGGAAGTTGAAAAAATCACAACTAGTAAGAAACCGAATCTTATTTTAAACGTTGACGGTGTAATCGCGTGCTCGTTCGTGGATATGCTCAGGAATTGTGGTAGCTTTACAAGGTGAGTTTCGCAAAATCTGTTTTCAACGAGTAATTAATAATTTTGTAGGGAGGAAGCGCAAGAATACATCAACATAGGTGCCATAAATTCGCTGTTTGTGTTGGGCCGGTCCGTCGGCTTCATAGGCCATTACATGGATCAAAAACGTCTCAAACAGGGTCTCTATAGGCATCCATGGGATGACATCTCTTACGTCTTGCCGGAACAATACAACAACTGAAGTTCGTTACCGTTTCGAAACTACTTGCATTTAAATACCTGTTATAATTTTAAGGATCTTAAGTACCGTTATTTGTAATTTAGGCAATTTTTAGTTGAATGACTGTGGTGCGACACAATGATACTTGTTGTATAGAGCGTCAAATTTGCTTTTATTGACTCGGATCCCTCGATCGCCATTCCGCAGTCGCATCACCGGTGTCTTTCTGGTATATATTTAGGTGTTTTAAAAGTTTGTTGTAAAGGAAACCGCTCTACAGACTATTTATTGTCATTTTTAAGATATTTATATTTTTATAATTTGTGTATTTTGAGGCGTGTTTTGTGGTAGTTTGTAATTTTCTCTGCATTTTATTTTGTTTGAACTTGTTTCTCAGCGATGCATTATTTTGTATGTGTATATTTGATCTGAAATAGATTTATTTACTTAACAATAATAGTGTTTTAAGCTCCACAAATAAAATATTGAAGTTTAATTAACACCTCATCCGACAAGTAGACGTTAAACTTCGACTACTCGAATGAAGATGGCGCCGTAAGAATCATAGTGCTTTATAATTTAGTTCAGCTACTCAAAGATAGGTGGCGCATTTTAATTCTGTCCTTAACGATTTTAAAACTTCGGCTACTCGAATAAAGATGGCGCAATGGGAATCATCGCAGCATATTTTGTAGTTTAGTTCAGCTATTCAAAGACAGGTGGCGCATATCATTTCTGGTAGTACATTGTTAAAACTTCGACTACTGAAATACAGATGGCGCTGTGAAAGCACTCTAGCACATTTATATTCAGTTCAGCTACTCAAAGACAGGTGGCGCCGTGAGAATAATAATTTGTAATTTAGTTCAGC
The DNA here is from genome assembly GCA_959613385.1 of Geotrupes spiniger. NCBI lineage: Eukaryota > Metazoa > Arthropoda > Insecta > Coleoptera > Geotrupidae > Geotrupes > Geotrupes spiniger. The sequence goes on from OY390740.1 coordinate 801,735, forward strand.
TACTCAAAGGCAGGTGGCGCGTGTTATTTCTGGTTGTACATTGTTAAAACTTCTACTATTGAAATACAGATGGCGCTGTGAAAGCACTCTAGCACATTTATATTTAGTTCAGCTACTTAAAGACAGGGGGCGCCGTGAGGATAATAATTTGGAATTTAGTTCAGCTACTTAAAGATAGATGGCGCCATGAGTATCATAATTTGCAATTTAGTTCAGCTACTCAAAGACAGGTGGCGCATTTTATTTCTGGCCTTTTAATCAAAATATTGTGGTTCTCGATCCGATAACGATGGGTTCAAAAACTCTCTATAATTAAAATAATTTTATTGATGCACACAGCCAACGTTGAACCAATAATAGAAGTAAAACGGCGGAAAAAAATATTCTTACATAAATTATCTATATTGATATTTTAAAAAACTTTCGTTTGAAAAGGCGGTGCGCTGGTAAACGGCGGGTGCGCGGGTAAACGGCGGATGCCCGGGTAAACGGCGATGCGCGGGAAAACGGCGGTGTGCTGGTAAACGGCGGCGACCTTGACCTTGACATTGACCTTGACCTTGACCTGGACCTTGACCTTGGCCTTGACTGTTTACTCAACTGTTGAGTAAACCGCTGACTCAACCGTTGAGTAAACCGCTGACTCAACCGTTGAGTAAACCGTTGACTCAACTGTTGAGTAAACCGTTGACTCAACTGTTGAGTAAACCGTTGACTCAACTGTTGAGTAAACCGCTGACTCAACCGTTGAGTAAACCGTTGACTC